>JAVQJD010024209.1:0-25063 GCA_036023655.1 Nannoperca australis | reverse complement strand
GTTTACGGGGGGACCTTTATTTTTTTTTTTTAATGGGTG
The DNA here is from genome assembly GCA_036023655.1 of Nannoperca australis. Lineage (NCBI taxonomy): Eukaryota > Metazoa > Chordata > Actinopteri > Centrarchiformes > Percichthyidae > Nannoperca > Nannoperca australis. The sequence continues at coordinate 25,024 of JAVQJD010024209.1, read as the reverse complement.
GTTTTTTTGTTTAATTGGGGTTGCTCTATTTCCAAAAACGGCCCCCCCCCCCCCCCCCCCCCCATACAAATGTACTATTTACTCCTGTTTGATTAACGCTGGGTAAAAGCTACAGTTCCCTGCTGTTATAGCAAATTATGTAGCCTTTAAACAAATTTTTACCAACAGCCCTGAGCTGAATGCCACAGACAGGGTAGTGAAGTCAGAAAATACTGAGTGGCAACTAAAACACTGTTCGTTTTGGTCTTTTCCTACGATTTGCTGCTAGTAAGTAAGATATAGAATAATGGCAGCTTTATCCTTTAATGAGCTTCAAAGTGCCATTGACCTAAGCTCCTGGTTAACTTTTGTTCCGTTCTCTCGTCTAATGCAATACTCCACTGTTTTATTTTTACTGTGTTGACTTTAAATTAGTTTCTGTTTGTACTGCGGCGCTTAGACAACAGACACCCTCGTGCTCATCAACTATCACTTCGAAGCTTTCTATTCCTCCATAATTGCTCTTATCGTCTCATTTGCTTAAATTACAGATATACTGCTGTGAGAAAATATTAACATTTCAAGTGTGCGATGAGACTTTGCCCGCCGAGAGAAGAAGGCCGATGAATTTGCATATGGTAATAGTGTACCTGATTGTTCCTTTCGCAATGTTGTTTCTGTGGCTCGGCGTTGGATTTAATGAACAGCCGAGGTTATGCGAGAAAAATGAGATGAGCTCTCGTCTCTTGCTTCATTCTGACCTGTCGATGTCGGACATGTTTTTTTTTTTCTTCCCTTCCCTCACGGTTTCTGAATATGATGATTTTCCAAGTTTATCGCAACTGGGACAATCTATCATCAAGTACTTCATCAGCACATAAAGATGAGAGTTGTGTGTGTGTGTGTGTGTGTGTGTTTTATGGCAGGATGGCTGTGTGCAGTGAAGCATCAGATGTACAGTGAGAGGAGAAGGGAGATGAATCCTGCAACGCTTCCCTCATTAAACCCTAAGCAATTACTCTACCGTGACAGAGTAATCAGTGAGGCTGGGTCAACACACACACACACACATACACACACACACCTGAAATAGAGGTTATATTGGCACAAGAGAGGGATGAAGAAAGAAGTGGTGTTAAGAGACAATAATTCACAACTAAAAACACCCCCACACACATAAGAAACCCTGCTAGTCGGGCTCAACAGGTGTGTTTGATGTTGCTACTTTCATCCCTCCACCCTTTTGAAATGACTCTTTTCTAGCCTTTTGCTTATTCTCAGTTTTCTCTCATCTAAATCCCTGGGAGATTGAAAATGTCATGGGATGAGTGAACTCAAGTCAAGAGATTGCCACCTGCTTCACAAATTATACTAATCTCCAGAGGACATTCAGGATAATTTGCCGCTAAATGCTATAATGCTGCTGACGTTCAGTCCGTTGAACCTAGAGACTGTATGGATCTCTTTGAATCCTTAAGTGTTAATGTTGTGATGTTGAATCAAGGTTTTCAGGTTGAGCTTTGAGGCAGCTTTGACTAAGGAGTATTTCATAATAATAAAAATTCTGAAAATTACATTTTTATGTAAGTCTTTGAAAGCTGCCTATGATTTCCGTTATGTCCCGTGGTGGTTTTGCAACATTCGCCAACCACCAGCTTCCTTTGCTTTACACAGCCCGGCATTGATCTGTTTTCCTCAGATGTTGATCCCACAATATAAAACTTTGATTTTCTCAACAGCAGCCACAGATCAGAGCGAAAGGAGCCGTGTCTCTTTTTTGGATTCTTGCGCCGGCGATTTGGGGCTTAGATTTATCTGAAGAGGCTTCAGCTGACAGCCCAGTCACACCAACATGGCCCGAGCTTCAGATACAAATCAATCCCACATTCAGGCGAAGCAGCAAACACACTGGAGTGGATTGACAGAGGGGATTTAAGTGTCACATACTCATCTGCCCGAGGTGTGTCTTAATTCCCTCAGGCGATGCCGTCGTTGGCACTGAGGGCTTAAATCAGCAGTTTAGCTCAGCCGTCGCCCCCCCCCCCCCACACACACACACACAGCAGACAGCATAATGTCTCAATAAACAGACGGGGAAAATTGTGTGTGCTTCTGTATAACTTTAAGTGTGTGTGTGTGTGTGCGTGTGTGTGCCTGTGTGTGTGTGCCTGCAGGGCCTCAGCCAGCTCCAGCATCATGATTAGCAACAGAAAGGGTTTCATAGTGCTTTGGCGTGAAGATGCGATGCACAGAGACTGAGAGAACGTAGTCCCAGTCTTGCACTACAGCAATACACACTCAGTTTCTAGGCTACATGCAGTGATACAGAGACTCATGACGGTTCTCCCCTCTGCATTTCTCTGTCCAGATCTTCATATTTGAAAACAACATCTATTACAGAACAACAGTAGAGAGCCGGGCGATCCGACTGGTTTCCACTGGTAAAGAGGGAGTCGTCTTCAATGGCCTTGCCGACTGGCTGTATGAAGGTGAGACGACAGCAAACACAGTCACACCAAAATACAACAAAGTCCAGGATAAAATCTTGTCCACCATTTCCATGTCTCAAGCAGTGGACTTATAGTGGACACAGTTCAAAGACAGAGGAGGTTTTTCTCTCCGTTTCAGACCTGACAGAACTGGGCATTAACATGCTGTTGTAGCGCCCTCTCACTCTACCGAGAAGGCTTCCCACAAGATCTCGGACACTGGCAAGGATTTGCTACCTTTCAGCCACAAAGCCTGTTAGTGAGGTTGGACAGTGAGGGTGACGAGTCTTGGCTTGCAGTCGGCGTTCCAGTTCATCCTAAATGTGTTGGATGGGGTTAAGGTCAGGGCTCTGTGGAGGCCAGTCAGGTTCCTCCGCACCAAACTCAGAAAGCCTTTTCCTCTCAGGCCTCGCTTTGTGCTCGGAGGCATTGTCACGTTGACAGTGAAAGTATTAGCAGACAAACAGTCGCCTATTTACACGTCAAGCAGACACGGGGCAACATTAGTATTCATTTGGAGTATTGTTTCTGTCCACTCGATGAATGAAAGTCCAATATTCACTCTCTTTTAGCTCTGGTTTTGGTTTACTGAGAGGAATATCTGGCTCTTTAGCTGCTAAATGTGTCACCACGCTAACTTTGATAAGCGCTGGATAGGTAGGTTTTAATGTTAAAATGCTCTGTAGATCTGATGGGATATTCAAAACTGGGTGATTATTCTCTTTGGGTTTGTCACTACAAGCCACCCCTTTCATATAAATAGCCACATGATCCATTGTTGAAATAAAAATAATGATTATAGCCTCTTTAATCGGATCTACGCTCAGACCAAACCATGAATAAACGCTCCCAGTACATAAAATATGTGTGTACTTTTGGTCAGTGGTATCCACTATTTGTATTAATCCAACTAAATTTGAGGACCATTTTAAACCAGTCTTGTGCCACCTGCCCTCCTCCACCCTCACCTCGACGGGTGGAGGGTGTTTCTGTGCATGATTCCATTTGAAAGAGCACAGCTGGCTTCGTTTCCGTGCCACTCCTTCCCTAGACTTCCCATAGTTTGTCTTTGTGTTCAGGCAATTTTAATTAATTCATGTCTGCGGTGTTGCAATCTCACTCAGCAGATGTTCAAAAGCCAGCATACTTGTAGTTTAATATGAGACATTTTCTGATTACCGCATATGTGAGACAGACATTCCAATTACATAGCACTTGGATATGGCTCTGTTTACAGAGGCACTGCCATGTTTGAGACCAGTTTCTCCACTGCACACTGTCATTTATTATAAAGTTTATCAGTTTCTTGTTAAGTGAGTGAGAATTTCTGTTATAATTATTTTCTTTGGATTCATCCAGATGGTGGTTTTCTATAATAATTTCAGTGTAATTCTATAATGTAATTGCAAAATGCCAGTTATTAAGAGATAAATTCTGTTACAGTGCATGAACTGCTTCAGGGTCGGTCTCTAATCGGTTTTTCATTAATGGGATTATTTCTTTGTTGTAGACACAGAACATGACATGAAAGAAGTAATCCGTTTTCAATGCTAAAGAAAAAATTGTCGTGCTGTGTTTTCCTGTGACGTTTCAGCGATTTATCAGTGGATAACAGATCATGAAGCTTACGTCTGTTACACACACTGCTTTCGAGTCTCAGCAGTATAAACTTTATTGTTCAGGGGAGATTAAGTTTGGCAAAAGGTGTTTGAATATGGTTCACGGTGAGGTTTTCTCGTTTCTCTCAGGTATTTCCATCCAGAGAATTTAAACGTTGCTGTGAGCAAATTTAAAGATGTACAACAAGTGATTTTAGGTAACTACTAACATCTTGATCCACACATTCAGTTTTAAACATTTTTAGTAAATGTTGCAAGCAATACAAATCCCAGAGAACCTCAAGCTAAGTTGTAATGTATTGCCCTCCGAGCCTCTAAAAGGCAGACGTTTCCTTTACATTTCCACTTACAAATCTTTAAAAGTTTGGAGAAAAAAAAGTTTAAACATGTAAAAGTACCATATATAAATAAGAAATCTGCATGTTCACTGAAGTATATCACGCAGATGTGCTATTACTATGGTTGCACCATTACAGCAAATGGAATATTTTAGATGATGGACGGACTTGTGTGCGAAATGATTCACTTTTTTACTGAAACATTGAGATCCTAACTGAAATTTTAAATGCAACCCTGTGGGTTTGAACAATGCTTGGCAAAAAAAAAAAAAAAATTACCTGTGAGGCTTTGATTTTGATCAGAGTTAATAATTATTCCTCAGTTGTCATAATTTGACGCGTCAACAAATGTGAGCTCTGGCATTGATGAAGGGATGAAAGACAGTGAAGCCATGGGATTGAAGTCGGGGAGGCTTGTAATGTTTCGCTTGTGTGTTTGCATCTTGTGCATGTGGGGTTCAGTCTGTGCATGTGCCCTTTCCCCAGCTGAGACAACAGTGATCGTCATGCTCACATCCACTCCGCTCGATCCACAGCACATCCACTGATTCGTCGCAGTGGATGTGTGAGGGCAAGAAACACAAAACCCTCTCACCTTTTCAGGGAGCTGTTGCCTTCTATGAATTGCAGATACAGTGTGCGTCCTAAGGTTGACGTTAAATGTCAACAAAGGAATCATCTTTAAAGAGCAACGTGCCAGGAGTAAATGCTCCAGCCTTCATAAAATGGTGGATAAAATAAATTAAAAGCTCTTTCTAGGTTATAGAAGAAATTGGCCTTGAAAATAGTTGGCCTTCAGTCGAATGATGAGGATTCAACACTGAATAGTGTCCTGTACCCACTCTGACCCTGTTACAACAGGCTTCACCCTGTGCATTCAGTAATGTGAAAGAATTATTATTTTAAAGAAATATCAAGGTTGAGCTGTTCATTTTTGAGAGGAAAAAGCTGTTTGGGTCTCAACATGTAGGTGCAGCGGTGTGTACTGTGTGCTTTTCATAGAGCTCTTCTGCCCCCTGCTGGATGAAACTGCTGAGAAAAGAGAGCTGCCATCAGGGAGGGGAAGTGTTTTCACTCTGAAATTGCACACAAAGCAAGTACAGAACCTTTCAATACAATCACTTTTTAAAAAAAAAACTCATTTTAACTCACACGCCAACAATAAACCCTTAAACAACAGACCGGGGGCATGGCAAAGAAAGCTGTATTTATTTAGCATTCTCCATACACAGGGGAAAATATAACTCAATTTGCTGTGTTCAAAAATAAATAAGAAAAGAAAGAAAAAGGGGGAAAATGTCTGTAATTACCTGTACATGTGCAATCTTGATTAATGAAGGTGGCAATAGTACTGATAACAACTATTGTAATAATATATCTATAATGAGAATATTCACTGTCATCCTATCCACATCAACACGTTGTATCGACTGCAATGTCAAGCTTCTAGTTTCACGTTTTTGGATTTCAAACTATCAAAACTGAATATGAGTAATTGATTCTTTTCCTTAGTGACAGTACAGGGAGTGGGCACCATAAATTACACATGCTATAAATATTAAACTAGTGTCTGTACAAATGATGACATATTGGAAATGTCTTTATCAGTGTTAGAATATTAAGTACATACGCACCAGCTAATAGGAACGCTGCAGATTGAGAAATGCAAACTTGATACGTGAAGCGTTGCATGATAGTCTTGGAAAACATTAGGTCAAGGTCACAGGTAATGTAGAATGTATTGTCATATTGTCAACAAGTGTAAAAGACAAGAAAATACAAAAGCTTAAGTACAACATTTAACCTCTTGTATTCTGGTCTTTGATGCTTTCTTCACAGCGTTTGTTTTGTTTTACAGAGGAGATCCTGCAGACCCACATGGCCCACTGGTGGTCTCCAGACGGGCTGCGTCTGGCCTACATGACCGTCAATGACACCCTGGTGCCGAAGATGGAAGTCCCCTTTTTCACAGGAACGCCGTACCCCGCCAGCTTGGAGTATCATTACCCAAAGGCAAGTCTCAAGTCCACAGTCTGACACCTACTCTCAGGCTTCCTTCAGGAGTTGGTAGAGACCAAAAACAGCGCTAAAAGGAGACTGAATATTGGACTTACATTCGACGGGTGGCCAGAAAGATGAATCCAAATGAATGATAATGTTGGTCCATAACTGCTGGATGTGTGTCCCCAGTTTGTGTCGCTCACAAACCCAAGAGGTCATTTAAAAACCCTTCAACTCTGTTCTGGTGGTATTTTCAGAATCCTCAAAGACTCTTCTCACCATCTGGATAAAAAAAGAAAGAAATTCTGCTGCCGTCTTTGGTTTGATTTGCAAACAGATGCACAACTTGGAAAATGAAAACCAGAAGCTTTTTTTTATTGAGCAAACTAAAGAGATGATTATAAGAATCTTTGAGCATTCTGGAAATACCCTCTGAACAACAGGAAGTGTTTTAAGGTCCTTCTGGGTTTTTCAAATGTCGCCGGTTTAATATATTTTAGAGAAACCGATCTTTGCCTCTGTGAATATTCGCTAATAACTACACAAACTGAGGCACAAGGGTTTTGGTAGATATAACTGATTTAACTCTGAAGACTGACAGAAAGACAATTCCTCCCTGTCTTAAAGTGAAATCCAGTCTGACCTATCTAGTTTCCTCTTGGCATTTGCAGGCTGGGGAGGAAAACCCTGTAGTACACCTGTCAGTGGTGAGCCTCAACGGTCCCCTGCACACAGTGGCGATGAAGAAACCTGATGACCCCCGAATAGGGTGAGTGACAGCCCAAAGGTGCCTTATTGTGCTTGAAGTAACAAGCATCACCAATAGCCCTGTAGCATTGTCTTCAGATGGCCGAGACAGGGGGTGGTGATGCATTCTTGCCTTCTGGCTTTCCAGGAGGGAATATTACATCACCATGGTGAAATGGGCCACCAGCACCAAACTGGCTGTCAACTGGTTGAACAGAGCCCAGAACAACTCCATCCTGACACTGTGTGAGGCCACAACCGGAGTCTGCATCAAGGTGATGCCACTGCTTGGCGGAGTGTGAAATCTGCCGTCACTGTGTATTTGTGTTTGTTAAAGATGTTTAAATGGTGTAAAATGTTTCTCACTGTCAACTAATCCCCCGACAGGACCAAAACCTACTAACAGGTCTTGCCTGTGTAGCTAAAGCCTCACGTAGCTTATTTCTTTGTGCTTTAGACATTCTGTTGTTGTCCAAAACGTGTTGAAACCGCATCAGCGAGCAGCACAGTTGCAATGTTTCTTCACTGCGGTGAATGTGGGTATTGTGGTTAATTCTGACTCACTCTCACATACACTGTCCTGCTGCTCGAAATACTCACTAGCTCAGCAAATCCGCCGCCGAAAATAGTCCCTAACAAGTGCACTATTTCGTCCTGTTTGGGTAACGTTTGCTAAAAGCTACCAGTGCCCAGCTGTTTTAGAAAATCTTAAACATATTTTTCAAAATGTCAAACATTTGCTTGAAGACGAATCCACCAAGAGCTATAAAGTACTAAGAGACAGGCTAACGTGCTGTTGTTTTGGGTCTTTTCTTGGATTTCAGAAATGTTTCAAAATCATAAATATAGAATCTCGCCAGACTTATCTTTACTTTGTTAGCTTCAGAAAAACCTTTCACTCGCGCTCTCTTATTCTTTTCAGAAACATGAGGATGAGAGTGAGAGCTGGTTGCACAGACAGGTACGTGATGAAAACACTGCCTCCCAGTTGTTGTGTAGTAGTTAGTAAAAAAAATCAAAATAAAAAACACCAGACGGTATTTTCTTTCTTGTGTGTGAGCTTGAACAAGAACATAACAGAAAATAGAAAAAGCCCTGCAGGCACAATTTGGGACACAAACTTCGTGTGCACGTGCAGATGTTTTTTCTCTCCTCTCCGCAGAATGAAGCGCCGCTCTTTTCCCAAGACGGACACAAGTTCTTCTTCACCAGAGCAATCCCTCAGGGTGGGAGAGGAAAGTTTTTCCACATCTCTATGTCCACCTCTATGGTAAGAAAGTGTTTGTCCTCATAATGTTTGTGTTCAGTGTTTTTGGTACAGTGCGTTTAATGTTTAATTTCCCTCTAGCCTAACACTAGCACAGACATACTCCAGTCCCTGACCTCTGGAGACTGGGACATCACAAGCATCTTGGCCTACAACCATCAAAGGAACCTCATGTGAGACATTTTGAAGATTTAGCACGCACTTTTCTTTTTTTCCAAATCAGTTATTTTGTTATTTGATGGTAACGTTTGGATCTTTTCCAGATACTTTCTGAGCACAGAGGACGGCCCCGAACGACGGCACTTGTACAGGTAGGATTTTATTAGAGGCTATGAGTGTGTCCGCGTTACCTGACAGTGCTATTTAAGGCGCACAATGATACTTGTCATCCCACAGTTCTGACACCATCCCTCCATTCAACCGCTGCTGCCTGTCGTGTCACTTTCACTGCGGCTATGTGGACGTTTCATTCAGCCACAACATGCAGTACTTTTTACTCAACTGCAAAGGTGAGCGTTCTCGACCTTGAATCTCTTTAGTCAAGGCTGTTTTTATAACAGCAGGCTGAGTGTGTTTTACATCCCAGCACTCCTGAGAAGGAAAGTCTTCTGTTCAGTAGTAAGTGTAATTGAATTAGTGCTCCATGTCAGGTTGAGAGCTTATATCGAACTGGACGTTAGCAGATAACCTCAAACCACCGCCGGATCCCTCTGATTAGCCACAGAAATAAATGTCTCGTCTGACTGCAGTCATGCGAGCACTGCAGAGCTGCTGGCCGAGTGTGTGTGTGGCTTTCTGCTTTTAGTATTTGTCATATGACAATGAGGCCCAGTGGTTAGCATCGTGTTGCTGTTTGCTAGCTATTCCCTGTGTTCCTCTGAGACACCGAGGCTTCGCCACGGGGGCCGCAACATCTCGGTTTCTGTGGAAGCTGATTTGTTTAGGGCGCTCACTCCAGAGAGGAAAAGTGCCGGTGGCTTTCTTCATTAATTGGATCTTTGGAGAGTAGCACCATTATGAAATAATAAGCCTTGTGGGATGGAAGTAGATTATTAACTTTTAAGCTGGCTGAGAGGTCTGTTTCTGAAGTCTGTTTGAGATGAGACAAGGAGATGCTTCTGTTGCAGAGGAGGACTGGGTTTCAGAGGCTTGATTACTGGCATGGTGAAATTTAATCATCTTCAGTTATTGTATCCCTGTTAACTGTTTTCCCCCCCGGAAATGTTCTATGTAGGTCCAAATGTACCAACGGCGGCTATCTACAGCACTGAGGACAAACAGAGTGAGTTTTGCCTCCGATGTGTTGTCCTTCTACGTCCCCGTGTTCAATAAACTGTGCTGAATTCTCTGCAAATACGTTAAATCGATTTCTCATTGAGGGATTGTAACGACGGACACGTTTAATTTGCTTAACTGCAGAGGTGTTTGACGTCGAGACAAACGAAAGGGTGAACCAGACGTACAGCAACATGCAGATGCCCGTACTGGTGAACAAGACCATCATCATAGACGACTACGGTACGTGCTCATGTGGAATTAGCAGATACACAATTACCTATCTGTACGTCCTAATGGAATTACAGCCAGTCATCTTGTATTACAAGATTCCCGTTAACCTCGTCCCATCTGTTTTAGCTCTCACAATGCATATTCTGAAGCCGGCTGGATTCAAAGAAACAGCCCATTACCCGTTACTGCTGCTAGTGTAAGTATGAATACGTCTGTTTTCATTCCAAAAAGCTGTCGTCATGAAAAGGTTTTCATGAAATATTACATTCATTTAGAATTGCTCTGTATTCAGAGGACTCTCACGAGTCGTATTAAAAACAGAAAGGTCGGGATATCCTGACTTTTAGTCCACTATTTAAAAAGGGTAATTAATTTTGTTTGCTATATGAAACCTTAAAAAAATCTAAATTTTCCTGTCACAATTCTTTAGGGTTCAAGGTGAAGTTGTCAAATTGCTTGTGTTGTCTAACATCACAAAATATTCACTTTTTAATTATTTAAGACAAAAAAAAACAACCCAGCAAATATACTCACTTTTGACACTAGTTGCCAATTGATTTAACTTTAAATGTAATCATGAATTGTTTGAATGCTAGAATGTTATGATAAAAGAATGTCCTGCAGTTTTACTCTGTAAAACTGACCACTGTTTGACTGAAAATAAAAAGTGTGTCTTCCTCTTAGCCAGATTCCCATCGAAGATTATTCTCTGTTCTCAAAGTGACCGACATGGCTGTGGTTGGTTCCGTTTGTCCTGCCTGTGTTTCCCACAGGGACGGCACGCCCGGCGGGCAGATGGTGTCGGAGCAGTTCCGGGTGGACTGGGCCACAGTGCTGGTCAGCAGCTTTAGCACCATTGTCATCCACTTTGACGGCCACGGCAGCGGCTTCCAGGGCACCAACTTTCTCCACAAAGTCAGGAGGAAACTGGGAAAACTAGAGGAGAAGGACCACCTGGAGGCCCTCCGGTAAGACTTCTGCTTTGACTGCGAGCACGACGGAAGCCGAGACCAAAACACCGGAAGGTTTACCAGTTCTCTTTTATTTTTAGGTTCATATCCAAAGAGCCTTACATTGATAAGACTCGGATGGGAGTTTATGGAAAGGTGAGGAGGTTTCCGTTAACTTGCATGCTACAATAATACAATAATACAGCACCTGCCTCACAGGGCAACTATTATAATGAAGAAAAATGATTTAGACTTCTTGATGTGTTTCTGTGTCTCCCCCTAACTTCGTTCAGGCCTACGGAGGATATTTAGCCACGATGCTTCTGAGCTCTGAGGAGTTCACCCAACTGAAATGTGGAACAGCAGTCTCCCCCATCACAGATTTCGAGCTCTATGGTATAACTGTTGAGATATTTCCCACCTATGGATGTGTTTAAGATGTCATAATCTTGGGACACTAAAGGCACCCGATCTTTCTAACTTCCTCTTTTCCAAATCGCAGCATCTGCGTTTTCGGAACGATACCTCGGCTCAAAGACAGATTCCCAAGTATATAGGGTAAAGTCTCCTTATCCAAATCACGCACCAAGATGTGTTGTTAAGGTGGACATGGGGGGGAGTTATCGGCCAGAAGATGTTGATGACTTACAGGTGGATTTTCCTCTTTCTCTTTCCTTCAGAAGGCAAATTTAGCACACAGAGCGGGTCAGCTGCTGCAGAAGCAGTACATGATAATTCACCCAACTGCTGACGGTAACAGACATATATATTTATATATATAGTATTATTTCTCAATACTGCAGCGAGTGAAACGCTACGTATTTAACTGCGATCGGACCCTAATGTGTCTCTCCAACTCTATCTCCTCCACTCCCACAGAAAAGGTTCACTTCCAGCACACGGCCAAATTTATCAACGATTTAATCAGCAAGAAGGCCAATTACACTCTACAGGTGAGCTGCAGTTTCCTCTAACCTACAACTGTGATGTTTATGTCATGTTCCTTTAGTTTCTCAGAAGGACAAGAATCTAGTGCTGAAATCATGATTTGCTTCATCGATTTGAGTGTTTTGATAATTGTTGATTTAAAAGGCAGGTTTACATTTTTTCAAGTCTTATCTTAAAACAACACTCACGTGTGTACATTTACACACTTTTAATCGGTCCTGCCGTCCATATTTGCGGTGAAGAGATTCCTTCCGAACATGAGTCCGGTGTAAGTGATGGGGATGGGGATTCAGTATGCTAATATGAGGCGTCAGCAGTTACACAAATCAGGTGGATATCTACCAAAGTTGCACTCTTTTAGTATGACGTTCCCTCTTTGTATTTCTTTGGACAGGGACAGGAAATGTTATGCTGAAAACACTTTTCTTTAAGAAACCACTTGATTGGACTAACAGACTGCTGAAGCTTCATGTTTGCTGGTTGCATTTTTGCACAGAACAAGGATTTTGGATTTTGTCCTAACAAAAGTCAGTTTGGCCAGAGGAACAATTACAACGACCAAAAAAATTTCCTCCACGGCGCACATTAGTAACTGTTCTGGAGCTTTCAGTCGTATGATGTGATCCTCTTCAGTAGATGAAATTTGCCCATTTGCCATAAAAATGTTCAAAGGATTTCTTGTCCATGTCGGCTTAAAAGTTGAGTTGAGCAGATGAACTTGTGCTGAGGAAGATCATGTGATACAATCAAAAGCTCCAGAACAGCTACTAATGAACTTGTGTTTTTCCAACTGCTGCTTCTGTAGGTCAATTATGGCTGCAACCATTAGTTGCAGCCATAATTTATATTGAACGTTCATGTGGCTGATACAATCTTTTTGTTGGAGACCTAAAAAGGTTTAAGGATTGCTGAGCGCCTCAAGGGTGGAATGGCTTGAAACGAGTTATTGAAACGAGAGAGAAAGAAAAAGGACATATGTCGTTATATTTCCAGCAGATTAGACGCTTCCCAGCGGGAAGAACTTATTTATTCATTAAACAGTTCAGTTTCATGATATATGATATATATCAATGAAATTATGTATGTCAGCGTATTCAATTAAAAAAATCAAAAAAGAATAAAAAGAATTCATTGTTTGGTGCATTCTTGGGTATTTATCTACAGATCTACCCAGATGAAGGGCACTTCCTCCACAGCGATGGGACACGGCAGCACCTGAGCCAATCCCTGGTCAACTTCTTCGAGGAGTGTTTCAGGGTGCCGGAGTCTCTGACGGACGACCGGCAGGAAGAGGACGAGGACAACAGTTAAACACGCTCCTCCGAGCCGCTCCCGGCCAGCTACTACAGCACAATATGCAACAGATCTTTCTAACCCAATCAACCCACACCACCTGCCGTCCAATCTGATCATAGCTCCACTCTGAAGGGCAGCACCTGCATGTGCAAAATGGGCCTCGGGCCCGTCCTCACCACGTGGCTGGCTGCTGACGAGGAAACCAGTCAGGAAGACAAAATAAGTCTCAGATGTGACCCATCACGTCTCACTCTCTGCTATTGGAATATACGGACCAGCACTCCCTCTGCTGGACAAATAGAGGATCAACACAACGTCCATTGAGCAACGCGTCTTCATTCCGAACCTGGCACATTAATCGAGCGCTTTGCAGCACAAAATATCCCCTGTTCATTATGTTGAGGTTTAACTTTTCAAAGGCTACTAGTTTCTGATAACCCTGCAGACCAGCTTACTGGTTATTGTGTTCATGAGTATGATTACCGCTACTTGTTTCTCAGAAGTTCTCTGTTCAGTGTCGTGTCTATGAGTGGATGTCTGGCTGCATCAGTCCTTAGTTGCTTTACAAAATGAGGGTACGATGTTTAACTTGTGTTGTGCCCCAAAAAACAAAGTGTCTATACAAAAATGGTATGAAATCACATTTTCCATCGTCATGTTTCTGAATTGAACTCGTTCTTTTAGTCACTGTGCCTTACCGTGGGTGAAATGTTCATGTTAGGAGCCCACATCACACTGAAAATGAGTAAATATGGATAAGCCTTGTCTGGACTGTGCATTCCGTTGACAACTCCAAACCAGATCATGGTTTCATTTCTCCTTAAAATGATGGCCAGCTATTAGTGAGGGAAGTGGAAAATCACAAGGTATGGCACATTTTGTAACTGAATACACAATCATTGTATGTCTGCTTGAAAGATGACAAAAATGTAAAGTATTTAGTTTGCAAATACAGTTCTTGATATTTACCTTCCAAACTGGCATACTGGTGAGTTAACTATGCTGAATCTTCATCATTTTGTGAATTACTTTGCGTGTTAAATGGCTTGACTCTCTCCCCATGTCACTTCTGTTAGTATTGTCAGTGGTTTCTAGTCAGCTGATGTACAAAGTGTATAAATCTTATATTGTTTAAGTCTTTATGTTGTATGTGCAACTTGTATATAAAGCATTTTGAAATGTATCTTTGATTGGCTTAATTTGTCACTTTAGTGTGTAAACTAACAAAGTATGTGAATGATACCTTGTTCTTGTACATTTCATGTTTTACTTCAGTCACTCTGCCCTCTTGTGGGCAGTAGAAGAATTGCACTACTTTTTCTACTGTGGAAGCAAATAAGGGACAAATAAATCTTATAAGCAACTGAACGAATAGGCCTTTTTCGCAGCAGATATTTTGACTTGTCATAGTAGGACAATAACTAATAACATTAAATATGGCTCGAAGTGTCCCAGCACATAATGACTGAAACTGAGGCAGCTAAATGGAATCCAGCCGTCTTGTCTTGTATTCTTTATACCCGTGCTTTACTACTGTAAAAATGTCTGTAGTGTCCACAAGTGAATACTCTAAATCTATTATAGCATTGAAATACTGTCATACAAAACAAGTGAGTCTCTTTTAAGGGTTAATACATTCGCACAGGCAATTTAAAATGTCCAGTAACTATTCAAGTGCTTAAATGTAGGTCCTTTTTAGCATAACTTTCAAGTCTAAATAGCAGGTTGCTGAAATTGGATTGATGAAATTCAGACACCAAAATGAGAGGAAAGATCAAAACCTGAAGTCTGATCAGACTTACGTCAGATTATGTTCTGTCGGTCACATGATCCAAAAGAAAGAGTCCAAGGCAAGCGACTGAAAACTTCACACATGAATTTTCTAAGAAAGTTTTTCAATTGCAAAGCTTTAAATGAACTGTAAGTTTCAAAGGCCATAAGAATTTTTACTGATACATATTTGTTCTACGTCACGAGTGTAATACAAAATAACTGTTTGTATTTAAATATATTTATGTGGTTTGAATTCCATTCTTTCCAATTTTCACGAAGCACAATTGTAAAAACTTGAATCGCCATGCTAACGTGGGATGTTGGAGAGTACAGATCATGGCGAACTAAAGCACCGCCTCCATTTCATTGTGCTTTTGAATCCAGATATCATCCTACAACAGAGGCTGATTGAAGCACTAAAGACTTGTACTTATACAATATAAATGTAAGCCTATTTACCGCTAAATTATGCTTTTATATATATATATTTGCAGTACAGACAGTACAGTTAGGTGAATAACTCAAGATGAAGCACCTAAAAGTTAAAGGTTTCCATGTTTTACAAGATTGAATCAGAGTAGATTTAATGTTGCTTTTTTGACACTGACCGACAGAAAAAGACTCTTTAATATAAATATGTGAAAACAGATCTCTACAAAGTGACCTAAATTAAACACAATAGTGTCAATCCAGGATTTTACAATGTGAAAGTGATTATTAAAACAACGGAAATAAAGGCTAATCTACATTTGGTTAAACAACTAGCATGCATTTTTTGCAGTGCTTATGTTTTTGATAATTGTAGCCTTTCTACAATGGTAAAATAAAAATAAAAACATACTCGAATATTTGCCACTGACAAAATTTATTTCCAGTGTTTCAGGAGTCTGTGCACACCGCTAACAATCAGAGGAACACAGCATTGGTACAAACGGTCCAGCTCAATGAAGTGTTTCCTCGCACAGGGACCTCTCTCCTCAGAGAAGTACCAAACTGCCCAGAACACCCACACAGGCCACACGAGCATCATCATCATCTCACAATACTGTACTTAATCCTGCAATCTGATGGAAATGAAAAGTAAAGCAGCTAAAACATGGCATTTATATGTACATTTAAGTTACTTATTTTACAAGGAATATTTAAAATTCAAGTTCTGTTAAAATAAAAAAAAATGAAAAAACAGGAGAGAAAAAACAAAATGTATAAAACATGTTAAGACCAGAGTGGAATGCCTAAGGAATGGAAGCTCGGCATTTTGTTACACAATCCTGTAGAATGACTGAGAGGTCGACAATAAAAAAATGTCATTCACAGTAACATCTTCGTGTGTCTCAACAAAGACAATATGGCACCCTTAACATTTCATTGTGAGGCACTTCCTATTGTGAAGAAACATGATTTTCTGATTTGATTACCCATTTTCTTTTTCTTCCAACTTCTTCTTCCTCTTTGCAACCCGGCGCCAGTCACCGACGGATGTGTGAACCACGAACACGAAAACGCACAGCTTAACATTTGCATCAGAGGGATGTTGTTCACCGCTCGCTAAACCACATAACCGGGATGATTAAGAACTCTATTTCCATTTTGCATAAGTCCAGTGTCTCCTCGTCACCTTTGTACCTTTGGAAAGGCCCGTTTGACAGCAGAGCGCTCGCAGGCAGTCCAGACGCAGGCCGTACCCAAAAACACAATTCAAGTACACAGAAAAATAGGGTTATGTACACTTTTGAATGAAACACAAGCATCTAAAGCTTTTAGTCGGTATTACAGCGAGCATCTCTGTACATTCTTCATTTGGTTACTGAGAGACTCACTGACTTTGAACATCGTAACTTTCTCGACATAAAAATAGTTCCTCTGCAATACTAAAAATCTGAACTTCTCTTCTTTTTTTTTTTTTTAGTACTTCCTATTCTCTCTAAAAGTCAGGTCATCCTTAAAGCCACTTCGCTAAGCCTTTTATTTGAACTCGAGTGTCACTGTTCACTTCTTTGCACAAACTTCACAGGCTCATTGTTTCGTGAGCAACACGTCCTCTCATCTTCAGCATAACGGGGATTTTGTATTAGGAGGGAGGAACTCCTCCTGCTGAGACATCCCAAAGTCATTTGTCATAAAAATAAAAAAAATAATAAAAGAAATAAAAAAAAATGGTATAAACATTTAGTTTCATGCCTTCTACGTGAGCAAGATCAACGATCCCTGTGTGCAGCAATTCTCTTTTCACAAACACACACACACGCACACACCAGTTAGACACACACTCCAGACAAGGTTTTCTACAACATACTCATCCACTAACATTGGCCACACAACAGACGTTATACTTACAGACTCCCAGGTACGTACACATCTCACAGATGTACATCAACAGACACACACACACACACACACACACACACACACACACATCCAACACTTCTCACAGGTACTGATAGAAGCGCGAGTGGACCACCTGGGAACTCGAGAGTTTATGTGGGTGAGCGGTGGCCGAGAGGCTCAGGTTTTTACTCTGGGGGACATCCCCGTTCAGCACCTCGGCTGGACAACGTGGGAGTTCAGAGGAGGACGAGGCTCCGAGGTTCTGGGAGTTCGCGCTACACGTCCGCCCCTGCTGCTCGGGGAGGTCCTGGCTAACCTCGGGATTGCTGGTGCGGTGGCGTTCGCGGGCGATCCAGTCCCCGATGGAGAAGTCTTGAGAGCTGCACTTCGGCTTCAGCTGGTCCACCGCCGACAGCTCGGACCGAGAGCCTGAACCAATGCCAATGTGCTGCCAGTCTCCCAAAACGGACAGCTCCGCAAAGTCCCTCTGACCGCCCATGGTGTGTCTGCGTCTGATGTTCTTCTTCTTACTGCGGCCCTCCGGGGACCGGCCCTGCCTGCCCACGCCAAACATGTCATCCACAGACACCCGCAGGCGCACCTTCAGTCTGTCGGTGATCTTCAGCTTCCACGCAGGCTCGGTCTTGTGCAATTCGCTGCGAGACGAGGAGCTGAGGCTGCCTGTGGAGCGGCCTTTGGCCGACCCCAACGCCCGCGACAGCCTGTTGGGGTCCTTGTCGCTCCACGCTCCGTCCAGCGAAGACTCGCTGTTGTGTTTCTCTTGAGCAGCTTTCTTTCTGGAGAGCGTATCGCACTCGACGAGCCTGTGGGAGGAGAGGGGCCGAGGAGCTTCCTGCGGCTCTGTCTTTCCGACCGTGAACACGGACAGGTCGCTCTCGCTGTCTGTCTCCATCGCCCTTCCCTCGCTGACGAGCTCGCTTCTCTCGTCGTCGGCGTCGTCTCCGCCCCTGCTTTCCGCCACAGACTGCACTTCGGGACTGAGCGCGTTGAGCTCGGCTCCGGTCAGGAACGTCATGGAGGAGGTGGTGGAGTAGTCGGAGGTGATGGAGGAAACCTCTGCTGCCAGCCCGCTGGGGCCTGCCTCTGGGCCCAGAGCGACCGGCCTGCCTCGCCTCGCCCTGGGCATCGACGCCTGGGAGCTGGTGCTGTTCATCGTACCGAGGTCGGACACGGTGTCGTCGTAGTTGGAAGGCGGGTCCGACGGGGACAACTGGTGAGCAGCCGGCGCGCTGTAGCTGAGGTTTGGGGAATGGGAGGGTGAAGCGAACGGGGAGCCGGTTTGAAGGCAAGAGGAAACACGTTCTGGAGGCAGGGAGGGAGAGGGCTCCGATATCAGGCTGCTCGAGAGAGACTCCTTCCTGTTGATTTTGTCGAGCCGTTCCTCTGAGCTGCTCCGGTGCTTCTCCTTCTCGCTGGTTTCATCCGTCTCTCCCTCCTCCTCCTCCTCCTCCTCCTCCTCGGTCCGGCTGCCTGGGGACCACAGAGGCTGCTGCTGCTGGCTCTCCTCAGGGAGTTCCTTCTTGGGAAACACAGCATCCAGGTCGTCGTCGGAACTGCTGGGGTGAGCTTTGTCCTTGGGCTTCTTGCGCTTGCGGCTGGCGAAGAAGGAGGAGCGCAGCATCTCTTTGCTACACTGATCCTTCCCT
This sequence comes from Nannoperca australis, assembly GCA_036023655.1. Lineage (NCBI taxonomy): Eukaryota > Metazoa > Chordata > Actinopteri > Centrarchiformes > Percichthyidae > Nannoperca > Nannoperca australis. The sequence goes on along the minus strand of JAVQJD010024209.1, from coordinate 6,113 downwards.
GACCCCCACAAGCCCTGCTGAGAAACAACCCAAACAGCATTAAAGGGCAGGACGTAAGAACATAACAGCAAAGGAATGAAGAATTCATGTGAAACAAAACAAGAGGCAGACAGTACCTTTGATTTGGAGGAGTCACTACATGCTGAATCTGTATTAAAGAGAAGAAAGACATTAGTAAAAGTCCGCCAACCCTGTGAACAGCTAAAAACAGTCAAGAAAAAGAAAGAAGAGGCGGATTAAACGTTTGTTCAGAGTGAAACCGACAGACATTGATGAGTATGATGACTTGCTGCGGAATGAAAGCAGACGACACGTTTTCAGCTAAGAGACAGAGAGACAGCGGGACAATGAACCACACTAAGCCGCATATGGAAAGGTGGAGAGAGAGCGCGGCAGCGGAGGCCTGAGGTGAAGGAGGTGAAAACCCAGCAGTAAACCAAAAGACACAAAAAGCAGCTCATGCTCATGTATCGATGGAACGACGGCACGTCACGGACAAACACGTCGGTCACAGAGCATCACATGTGGCCACCAACCAGCTGTAGGCATTCTTTCCCAACTCAAAAGACATCACAGAGGAGAGGGAGTGGTGAGTTTGCTTGAACTCAGAGACTTGAGGGGCCTGAGCTGAACAGATCAGTGAGTGTGTGTGTGTGTGTGTCTGTCTGTGTGTCGTGGTCAATGCGACTGGCGCAGGCAAGCCTCGGTATAACAGAAAGGTTACTCTTACTCCAAGCTAGATTAACTCCTGTGGGGGCTCTGTAACATGTAGCCTGTGACACTCAACAATAAAAAAAATTATAAATTTAAATAAACGAAGAGTTCACAAAACTTTGTCTCACTTTGCAAATAGAGAAAACACGCAAACTGTAGCTGTAACAGATATGAAGACTAATAGCCCTTTTCGACCAAATAGTCACTGGAAAGTCTCCTTTAGAGCATTCCTGTTTGCATTTCCACCACATCACGAAAACCCTTGCAGATCAATCCAGGAAGTCATGAATGAATGCAAACGAGACTGAAAACCAAAGATCATCTGTTGAGAGTTTAATGGTTACATAGTTCTGCTTTCATTTTAGACTGGCCAGGAAGCCAACAGCGTAACCGTTTTGTTATCAGGCACGACAAGTCCTGTCCGACCGTCAGCCTAATGTTGTTACTAGTAGGATCTTGTGCTTCCTTATCGTTTAACTAAAGCTGGAGGGGAGTTGAAGAAGCTGCGAGGACGACGCAGCAGCGACATTTAGCACTGCAGACTCGCCCTGATAGTTTGAGTACCATGACAGAGAAACTAAATTTGGCAACTGGTCGAAATGCAAGTAAAATTCCTGATGAGTTCCTGAACTGGTTCCTGGGCCCCTGAAAGAGCTCCTGCGGTGGAAATGGGCTATTAATGATCTTAAAATGTGTGTGTGGGTGTTTAGCGCAGGGTTGGGTAGGGAGACGGTGACGCATGTTATACTATATGCAAGTATGTGGCAATGTTTGTCTGTGGTTGAACATGTGTTTAATGTTGAATGAAGACAAAGAGTTTGAAATAAGGACATCACCGACAACAAATCAAACTAAAAAAAGACACAAGAGGAGGCACCTGAAACAACAACAACAACAACAAAAAAACGTCCTGTCGCTGCAAATACCACTACATCTACATGCTTGGGAGTCCCGTCCACTGCTATCTGACTGCATGTGTGCAACTGCATCAACAAGCCACTACACATTTATCGGCCTGGCATGTGGGTTGTAAATGTGTGGGTTTTGTTTGAGTGTAAACGCAAGTGGGGAACATCCAGCTCAGCCCCACCACTACGACCCCCACCCTCAGACATCATGACAGATTATGCCACATGACCGGGAGAGAACCTGAGGTTGACCGTACCATGCTACTTGTCCTTGCGATCAGCTTTAGAGACAACAAGAGACAGCAGAAGGGCTTTCAGAGAAAGTACAGCAGCATCGCTCTGTATCCCCTCAATTTAGGGTATTGGTTTAAATATGAGACGTGCACACCACAGGAAAAATGACAAACATCGACTTCTCTTTCTTTCTTTTTTATCTTTTTTCCTCCTTTCGCCCAAATTTAAAAGAGCTGCGGGTTTCTGCAGACTAGGCAGCTACACTGGGCACAACACTCGTCCTTCTTCCTACAGTCCCAGCTGTCCATCACTGACAAAACAGAGTCCATCAGTGACATCATCGAGTGATAGACGCCGCCCACTTGGCCTGTGTCAAGATTGGGTAATGTGTGAGTGCTGGACAGGGATAAGGGAGAAAAACAACACACTACACACAGAAGGGCAGAGGTCAGAAGGGTTAAAACTTCCATCGTTTCGTTTTGTTTGTTAGACTTTCTTTGGGAAAGAACATGCCAGGATTATGTGAGAGACGAGGAGGAGGGGAAGAAAAGAACGGAAAGAAAAGGAGTCGTCGTCTCAACACAGGTAAAGCACAGGGAGAAAAAAAATGACTTGAGCCAGAGGAAATAAAGAGTAAAGCAAACAAATGAACGAAAAGAAAACTTGGACAATTTTATCTCTTTGGGTAAAAAATGTCAACATCAAAACAAAACAGACTTTTATCCAAATATAAATGAATTTATAATTAAAAAAAGGCTGGACAAGCAAGGCATTTTTCAACAATTTTCCAATGGTAAAACCACAAAATATATTCATTGAAAAATTACTGAAAAGGCTTGCTTTAACAAAAACACAAAACTAATTTGGTAGACTTGTTTTTGCTCAAAGCATTTAAAATAAGGGGGAAAAAAGGCATGATGTTCATCGTCTTAGCATTAAAAGTTGACACTGCTAACATTTAATCTTAAAATACCACAAATATGAAACACTTTAATCTGCTGTAATAATATTAATAAAATATATTATGCTGCCACGGTAATATCTTTGTTGCGGTGATGCCAAAATGCTGCTCCTGAGAGAAAACTCTCTGGGATTTACCTGAGACTTCGCCCGGTGAAGCGGCGGTCCGTCCGATGTTGAAGAGCAGGTGGTCGATATTGGGCACAGGCTGAGACCGCACCGTGCTTTCCGGCTCAGCTGTGGTCTGGAGCCGCACGCCGAGGAAATTCGTAGACAAGACAGAAAAATGGAAGAGAAAGTAGAGATAAGAGAAGTGGGAGGGGGGGATAACCACACATATGTAGCATTTTATTTAAAGACACGTTCATTGATTAAGTGAAAGGGTTCATTGTTTGAATTAGATCTGTTCTGGTCTCCATCAACTCCTGAGACAAGCATCTGTCTCCTTAGTTTCTAAGTGCTCCACTATGCTCATGCAAAATAAATAAAAGTTTATTTTAAATTAAACAGAATTATTTATCCATGAGAAACTTCAGAAAAGGAAAAAGAAAAAAAAATTGCAACATACAACAGGGTCCTTGTCACAGTTTTCACTGAAGAACCAGCTATATTGCTGGATGAGGTTCTCAACTATCTTGCACTGGTCCGGCATGTGATTGACCATGTTGGCCATGTTGTCCTCAGAGGTTCTGACCAGCGTAGGTCCAAACACAATCGCCAGGTTCCGAGGCTCCATCTAAACAGATGAATCGGGTTTAACGAAATAATCCGGCAAAGGGACACTGGATTTACGAAGGATCGGAGGGTGTTACCTAATGACATTAAGTTAACTGCCGTACCTTGTTCTTTTCACAGTTGTCAGAAACCTTCTTGAGGTGAGCACAAAGGAATTTCAGAGTTTCAACGTGATGAACAGGTAATTCTACAATCTGCAAGAATTGACAAAAAAAAAAAAAAAGGACAGAGGTTTAATGGTGTGCCTAAATGTAATGTCGTTCAAGTAAATGCTGCTCATTTGAGGTTTTTCACTCACCAGCTTCTTGAGCTCCTTTAATCTCTCCACCGAGTCTTCTATTCTGTTGGCTTCAATAAAATCTGCATACTTTTCTGTGAGCAGTGCAGGAAAACATTAACTTGGAATTGCAAAAGGAAGAATCGCACAGACAACCCAGTTACTCCAGTTTATTGTTTGCAATCATTACCGAGTGTATTTACAAGACCTCACCATTTGTAAACAGAGGTTCTGGAAGTTTTCGGAAAAAGGATTTTAGTAAACTACTGATGACATTGAGGTCCCGCCATTTCTGCAGAGAAGTGAGAGGTTGGGAGAGCATTATGTTAAAGCAGGCTTCACAGTACAGATCTGTCGCTGCTGAAAAAGATGTTGTCAGCAAAGTGGCACACTGTACTGCACAACCCAGCTGTCAGTCACTCACGTCTTCCTGGACGTCAATGTCAGTCATGCCTTTGCTGTTGAGTTCCTCCTGCATGCTGGAGATGGCAGCGTTGTTGCCAGGGACCCTGTAGATTCCGGTGTACTCCAGACCTCTCTCCTCCACCACCTGACAGCACACCTCCACGATCAGAGGAACAAACTGCGCAACAGGAAGAGATTAGATCAGACAGTTCACTGATTATGTTGAATCTGAACGTTTCACAAAAATCTACAAAATGGGCAGTTATGTGTCATCCGACAGCCTAGCAGGAGTTATCGACCGACAGGTTGATGCAAAAATCCATATCTTATGAATTGTCTGAACGCTAAACTACATTTTCTCTCAAATACATGAAGAGAAATCAAGTCTCACCCTGTTGGTCTGTGCAGGTGGACAGTCATCAAGCCGCACCCCAAACGTGACCCCAGCGGGAGTCTTTTTTTCAAAGGGCTTCCTCATGATGCCTGCAATGCCAATTTTCCAAGCGGCTCGGTCTCGTGGTGGACTGGAATCATCTGACAGAGTACACGCACATAAATGAGACTTCTGAAGTTGGAAATGCCCTCTAACCACACTACATGCAGCTTGTGTCTTTACCTTTTAGCGCCCTCCGCTCCTCTCCTGTTTTGGGCGAATGAGGGCTGTGGATCCTGCTGTCTGTTTTACCTCCCAGGAAGGCTTGTTTGATGCTGAGGGACTGGCGGGAGGTTTTGGGGGAGGGCTCAGACCTGCTGCTGGGCGCACTGATCCAGACAAACAGCAAAAAATACACATATACACAAGTATTTACTATTATAATTAGGTTGGCATACAGTTAAAATGGATAGATAAGTAGCCCAGTACTGTGGTTGAGCCACAGGGGGCAATGTGGAGTCCTGCATACCTCATCATGTTGTATTCTTTGATCTTTCGACTGATCAGGTCCTGACTTGTTACAGCAGCATTCTGTAATGACAGCAGAAATACATTTTGGGCAGTTAAATAACATTAAATAAAGTTAAAACTAAGTTTCTTCGACATTAAATTCAGGTTAGTTTAGATTATTATTTTTATCTTAAGAGGGCCTTCAAAGCCAGTAATACACACCGGTAAATTCAAATTAAAAACTAAAATCTGTTATAACTGCTACTCTAAAACTTAAACTCAATAATACAGAAATAGTCACTCAGTTGACAAACTGGTTGGGACACAGGCCAAAGATTACAAAAAACTGCAGACAGGCCAATAACTGACACAAGTTTGCCATCTGTACCAGCTGTGCTCAGAAACCACGAGATTAGGAGGACAACGCTGCCTATACAGCCTAAAACCTCAAAGCGTGACAAAGAGAAAATAACATGAAAAGGCCCGACGTTAACAAGACTCCACAGCCTGATGGATTTAAGGTTTTGATCTTACAAGTATCTCAATATGTACACATTTACCCTACTTTTTCCAAGTCATTCCCTAATAATGTGCTGCCAGACCTCCATCTCCGATACCGGAATTAATTTTTGCCAGAAGATATCATTTAACAAGGTCTTGCTGAGGCAGCTTACTTACTGATTCTCAGTCGTTTTTTTTTTTTTTTTTTTTTTTACACACCCCAAAAAGTGCCACCTGTTTTTTTTTGTTCTCCCCAGAACAAGTTTGCAGTGACACACTAGTTTTTGTTATGCATTTTATAAATAAAGGTCGTAATCCTCTCCATCTACAGCTTCATTGTGTTTAAAGGGAGTTTTTCCTTGCCGTTGTCGCCTAGTGCTTGCTCATGGTGGGAACGTTGGGTCTTTGTGTGTGTGGAAGTTGGTCTCGACCGGCTCCATGTGATTGAGTGCCCTGAGATAACCTTGTTATGATATGGCGCTATATAAATAAAATT
>JAVQJD010024176.1:0-10225 GCA_036023655.1 Nannoperca australis | reverse complement strand
CCCCTACTTCCTCCAGCCCCCCCTTGTCACTTCAGCATGGGAATGCCAACTCCCGTTGGTTGAAGCTGCAGCCTATACGGTTCCCATCTCTCTCTTTCTCCCTCTGTCTGTCTGTCACCCACTCTTTCTCACACACACACACTGCTTTACAAACACGGTCAAAGTTGATGGGAAACCTGTTCATAAGGAGGTTCAGAGCAGAGAGCTGGGTTTATGAAAATCCCCCAAACCGAGCCTAACCTTAGAAAGTAGCCCAATTAATAAAGCATTAATATGCAGATTGTGTGCTGCAGGTTCTGTAGGCATCTCTGCCCTTTTTGGCCAGTCTTTCAAGATTTGATGACCTTTATTTTGTTGCACTGATTGAAGGCTAAAAATCCATAAAGACTACAGTCCTATATTATGTACTACAGGACCAATTATGACTGCAATTACACAAAGAATAATTTCATTTACAAAACTCAAACTGAAGTTAATACTACAGTATGAGTATACTTTTTTGATGACTTAGACTGACACAAGGTGGCAAATGTCTTTTGTGGTCTGCCTGCATGGAGTCAAGGATGAGGTTGAGCAAAAAGCAGAGGTCACCAAGAAACAATCAAGGGAATAAAAAGGGAAACACTTTGGAAACATTACTGCAATTTTTTTTTTTCATGTCAACATGACTGTTATTCTTGTTTTATTCATTTGCGTATGGCTGTTCTGTATAAACACCTTTGCCTCCAGACATAGTCGGGCGACACCTTGTACAAACCAGTTCCTTTTGAGCATTCAACGGATTTTAGTGGAATGTTGTTACACAGCCACAAGATCTCACTGAGAGGAGGTTAGGGTGGATGAACTGGTCATCAAAGCATGTGACTTTGACATGGGAGACCGCTGTTTGCATTCTCTTTCCCAAAACAATTTTTGGTCAAACATAAAGTCTATACGCTGATCTGTTGGGAAAGAGCTCATCTGAGAGGGGGAAACCTCCCTAGATGATGACGTCGGTCCTCGTATTGCTTGTCAGACTTCTCGAAGAGAAAGTGCAACTTAATTGTTATTGCAATTATGTTTGGGTCGGTGCTCTTTATGCCTTCATAGCTTATTGGGCGGCAAATTAGAGCAGGGAGAGTAATAAGAGTAAATCCCCAAACCTGTTCCAAGAAATAGAGCCAGACGCAGACTAAGCCATGTGAGTGGAGCACCTGCAAAGTTAGCATTTTTGGATCAGACTCAACTGTTTTAACATTCAGGTTAGCCTTTCTGTATCGTATACAAGCTGCACTGGCTGCTGTGTGGCAGTGTTTGTGTGGGAAGCACTAATTAGAGCCTGATTCAGGTTGCTATGCTAAAGGCTATAATTGCGGGTATCAAAGGGGCATGGCAGTGTTATTCTTAGTAATGACTGCATTTGAATAATGCATTAATGTTGAGTGCTTCAGATGTGTAGTTCAGCAAATTCACACATTAGTTAACTATTAAATCATTGAAACAATTGAATCGGAGTTATACGAGTTAGCCACACCTCTGTCTGACACACGGATGTTGCCGTACATTAAACTGTCAAGGCATGAGCAGAACATCAAGAGCAAATGTGTCACAACCCAGAGTAGTGAAAACAAATCTTTTTTTTTTTTCATGTCAACATGACTGTTATTCTTGTTTTATTCATTTGCATATGGCTGTTCTGTATGAACACTTTTGCCTCCAGACATAGTCGGGCGACACCTTGTACAAACCAGTTCCTTTTGAGCATTCAACGGATTTTAGTGGAATGTTGTAACACAGCCACAAGATCTCACTGAGAGGAGGTTAGGGTGGATGAACTGGTCATCAAAGCATTGTTCTTTCTCCTAAAAACGTCTTTTAATTTATTGTTCATAAGTCATTTAGAAAAATCTTACGATCCAGACATTACAAATCATGAGTAATCTGCTTCCTGACTTATGTAGTTGATGTTGCTGGGCAAAAGTTGGACTTCTGTGCTGTAATTGTATATGGAGGATTAAACATACCATCACCATCTCCATGTTGTTTTGTGTACTTTTAAATTTCCCTCTCCATGGAGTCCTGTAACCCAGCCCCATATCAGAAGGTGGCCACCAACTAGAATTAGCTGCATTCAATAACTATGCTTTACCTTTTCCTCCCTCATCCACTGTATGAAGGTTCTCTGTCATCTGGAAGTATGGGATCCAAGGTAACTGGATTTTTTATCTTGTGTAAACTGGCTGTACCCTTGGGGCAAAAAAAATACTCCAACATGAAAGGGGACGCTTTGCTGGTGTAGGACCTGGTGTAGACAAAATGTATCTATTCAGTCAGATGGGCAGTTACAAAACATGATGTAAATGTACTCAGTGTAGAGAGACTATTAAATATTGCCTTCACTAAAATTCACTAGCACAGTAAAGTTTCCCGCCAAATTTAGTGCAGATTCTAATAAGAATTCCAGAAAATCAGCAAATAAAAATAATTTAATTTAATTAGAAGTTGGGTGTAGTTGGTGGCACAAATTCGGGTAAAAAATTGTTGCAGGCGGCGCAACTGAAATGTTACTAAAAGAGTGGCAGTGAAGTCAAAACTCAAACTAATGAAACGATTTGGAAAACATGATGGAAATATGGCATTTATGTTTGTTTCATATATTAAGTTGAGGTCAATTAATCACTCATCGCTCCACACATATCTGCACCAACTTTTCTACCTTAGCCAAGCATAAAATCTGTTCTGCAATATTTTAGTTTTTTTTAGGAAGCAGCATGTTACGTCACCTTCACCATGGTACTTAGGCAAGTTAACAGTTAATCTTGCAGGCCATTCATGGGATTTAAGAATTGTAGCAATTAAGGCCCTTGTACAGTTGAGTCTAACCTACCCTCTGTACAGATACTAGCAAGGTTTATTTGGGAACTGTGTTATCACAAGCACAAAGCAGTGAGAATTATCAATAACAGCATGCTAAAGTAATGGTGGACATATGAAGGTTTCATGAACCTATAGTATCCATTAATACGAAACTACTTTTCACCTATTTAAACTGGATTTATCTTTTAAAATAAGACATTTCTAATGTTGTCCATTTTAATAAGTTGTTTAGGGAAGAAACCACGACATACAGCTACCATTTGCACCTAACTCAGTGTAAAGGGTGCATTAACCCTAAAGGGATTGAACCTGTGTTGATGTTCTCTCAGGAGCAATCAGAATACCTAAAAGAGTGTTACGAGGATATTCAAGGGTAATAAAGCTGGCAATTCTTCAGAAATACCCCAGGGAGGTGTGGAGGTTTCCTTGGGGGAGGAGGTTAATGCATATATTGAACCGTATGCTAAGCCTTATATATTTGAAAGATTGGCTTCAGTGCCGGTGAATGGTACAAATGTTTACAAGAACAGCTAAACCAAGAGACTGTTATTGGCCCCCGAACAAAGCAAGAACACCTGCTTGCATACACATATTTTTATTTCCTCTTTATCTTGATATCTCTGTGTTCACTTTCCCTTGTTCTCTCTCTCTCTCTCTCTCCCTCTCTCTCTCTCTCTCTCTCTCTCTCTCTCTCTCTCTCTCTCACACACACACACACACACACACACACACACACACACACTTTTTCTCAGTTCAGTAGCAGCAGCCAGGATTCATGAAGTCTTTCTGCAGCTGCTGTAGGAGTCAAACAATCACAGCTATAATACATCATCATATTGTTACTTGTGGCTGTGCAATTCAGTCATCCTGCATATGGATGAAAACACAGCCGGGGCTTTAAATCGATACAGCAAAATTGCTTTGTGTGTTGGAACACGAGTGTGTTGCATATTTATTTAGGGCCATGTGGAAGTGTATAAATGGCTATCTTCCATTTTATATAGCTATATGTAGCCGGTAACGACCGGATAAGACTCGGCTCTATTTAGGTTCATACTGTATGTATTAAAGAGGGGTCTGGAATAGGAATGGTTCTGGGAGTAGTATGAAAAGTTGCATTATGAGTAGAAAATGGGAAAGGGATAATATCACAGGGCAGTAAACACATTACTCCTCAAATAATAAGGGTAGCGATACAATTATTTTATTACTGTGAACAAATCCCACCAAAAGACCAAAGCCCTTAACTGATCCTTCCAACAAGTATTGCCCATGTATCCAAAGCCTGATATATTATTTTATTCCTAGGTACCATATACCTCCATTAATAACACATATAGTATGTTATGTCTGCACTGGGTGACACATTCTTGCATTACAACAAATATGGGCACTGTTGTTTATTTTGATTCAATCCCAGTTGCAACGTTCTAGTGCTCTAATTACTCACTAGTGCACTAAATGTGTTTCAGCTGAAATAAGTTGCAGAGAAATGCATTGTTTACTCACACACTCTTTCTCAGTTCACTAGCAGCAGCCAGAATTCATGCAATTATAGGAAGACCAAGAAAAAGAAGAACTGCAGTACATTGTAAGTGTTAAATCTGTAATAGGAACAAGAACAAGAAAGTAACATTTGCTCAAAACTACAGTGCCCAACTTTGCCTTGACCAATTTTGAAAAAGACGTAAATCTTCTGTAGGAACAAGACCGAAATAAACAAAAGAAATATAGAGTAACACCAGACTTGTCCTTAGAATGTAAATGTTTCAGGAGATCCCACATTGTTATGTCTGATCAGAATACTAACAACGGAGCTGTGTGCAGATCCTTAGTGCCAACATGTTTTAGTTCAAAAGATTTTTCTCCTCACGCTGAGAACAAAGCACTGAGAGCTCATCAGCATAACTGGGAAACTGGAATGAAACCTAAACATTTTGTGTAAGTCTGGTGTTAAGTATTTTGCCCCTCCGGACTCTCCAGTGTTAATATAAAGTTCTCATGGTGGCATTTTCTCATCATTATCCAGGTACTTTGCTCAGGGTTACATCTCTGTTCCCAGGACAGTCAGGACTCGGTTAAGTGCTGCCCATGTTTCTATGGATGATGCCCTGTGAGCTAACCAGGGCCTGTGAACAGACAGTCTCCCAGCCCAAGTGGAAAGGACCCTCCTCTGGGAAACATGGGACTAAGCTGCTGTTCAACTTCAGTAAATGGGTGAAGGAAAGACAGAAAGTCTTTGATAGATGTAGTTCCTGTGGAGTGCAACAAAGGAACTGCAGCAGTTTTGCATTTCAATTGTGATCTTATATTATTAACATGAAGTGTTATAAATGGCTGGATATGATTTTTATTAATATCAATTATAGAAAGACCAAGAAAAAGAAGAACTGCAGTACAGACCTTACAAAGTGCTTTTGAAAGTATTTTATTAAAACAGCACTGCCAAATGATAAGAACAATATAACAGTAAAATCGGAACTGATAATAACTAATTGAAGATAGCAAAATTAAAACAAATATAACCCCATCCTAAAATTTTAATTATAAATTGATCCAGATTGATGGCCTGGACAGCCCACCTCTGGTTAGAAAGTCAGACCTGGGAAATGTAGAGGCAAAATTGCTCTGATGACTTCAGGCTATGCTCAGGCTTTTAAGGTTTTAGAAAATCTATTTTATATTCTGGGCCCAGTCCAAGTACTGCTATAATAAATAACATTTCAACATTTATTGGAAAATTTATGAAAGTGAAATATGGCCTGAGCAGGTGTTATGTGCTTTCTTTTTTTGGCACGCCTTTTCAGACGTCTGTCAGCCACGTCTTAGGCCAGCTGGTTGGGCAGGAAAGGAAAGAATTCCATTTGAGGAAACAACAGTAACGAAATATGTGACCTTGTTTTCTCACTCATGAGCATCTCAAAAATTGTAATCCGCATTACATTTATTTTAATGACAGTGAATCAAATTACTCTATGTAATGAAAGGGGTCATTGTTCACATGTTGTTCAGTTAGCAACTAGCAGCTTGTAAACACTATGGAGCATTTATCAGCAAAAGTTCCAGCTATGTAAGAGTTGGTGGACACTAAAACTTACCGTAAAAAAGTGAATATTAGACTTACATTTCTCAGATGCCCATTGGCACAACTCCAAATGAATGATGACATTGTTCCATGTCAGCTGGACGTGTAAATAGGCAACTGTTTGCTTACATGATAACCAAAAAACCTTTATACGGTGATAATATTCAGTGTTGTGTTTTATCCAAGTGTTTAATGCAGTGTTAAGATTTTACTCATCACATTTAAAGCAATATGCGAACTGGCTCTTACTTTACCTTTGAAAACTCCCTGTCAGAGGCTTGCACATTCAGTAACATCTTTTAAATAAAAAAAAGATTTTGTTTCATAATGTTTAATGTCATGGGTTTAATTTGATCTCATATTGTCAGATTTGACCTGTCTCATGACCTGTAGTACTGGAATGTTTTAATCTTGATTTACTCATGCAAAGCTACTTGTAACTATAACTATTATTTTGAAATCACCAAATTAAGAACAAACCAACCAGCAACCAAAATCCAGCTCTAACCTGCAGATCCTGTATCTATATGAATTCACTTCTGAATAATGGAGGAAGGTCATAATGGAATTAACTGATTTAATTTGAGCACAGAAGAGGGAATTGATCTGTGAATAATGTGCTCCGCTTATGGTTGTGAAAAAAGTGCTGCTCTGACCTGGATTCATTTGTTTCACAGTGCAAGCCCACTGCATGCTTCGCAGACCATCTCACCATAATGATTTCATTCTGTACGTTGTCGGTAGAATATATATACGGTATATACATGCATACATACTGAATTTTACACTATAATGAAAAACAATCACACTCTGACAGACTTTACCACAGCCACATTTTCTTTAATTAAAACATGATTTTTCTGTCTTTCAATACAATATGTACATCTCTTGAGTCATATGAATTGATATGAATAATTCAGTACATTACAAGATATATACAGCACATACCAATGAATACAATACAAACCATTATCAGCCAGAGGCTTGAAATGGTTTTCTGTCATTTTCTGTCATTTTCAAGTCTGTAACCTCAGGGTGATGAACCTGAACAGTGATGTCTTGGTGCCCTGCACATCTAATGTGTTAGCACCCCCTTCAGTTAGAGCACTGTATTGTCTGTTGTTTCCAGTGCTTTGCATTGAGTAAGAAAATGCCTGTGTGTATGGAGTGAATATAGTCTCAATATGATTTGGAAATGTGTATTATATGATGTATAAGTGAAAAACATGATTTGAAAATTTCACTTTCAAAAAGCTTCCTGCGCTTACAAATGTCTCATGTAACGCACGGATCAGGTTACCTTTGCTTTCAGGACTTTAAGACTATGTTAACGCTGGTCGCAGCTCCACAAATTTCGTAAATGCATGCTGCGTTTAAGTGCTGGTGGAAAACTGGGACACCTGGGCTTTCAGCGTATTCGTGCTTAATTTCGAAGTGGGAAAGACGTTTTTCTAAATAGAATAGCTTGTGGTTACATATTTGGGTCACTGGATGTTACCCTAGCAAGCACATGCTTGTAGTAACAACAAGGACCAGTTTGCAGTGTGGAGCAGGGTTTTGGCAGGCCCAGTGTTACTTTGTCAAAATTAAAACCCCATCCCCTGTCTATTGTTTGCAAAGTCTGAGACACACACATTTATTGTGGTTACATCTTTACATCACTGGATGGCAAATCTACAACAGGGCAGCACATACAACAGGGAGTATTTTGCATATTTTTTGGAAGCATTAATGTGAGCTTTGATATGCTTTTTGCCTGGACTGGCTGTTTTCCCAGCAGATATATTGATATTTATTGGTTACTGTATATAATCTGTGGTTGGTAAATGTATGTGTTCTAACAGAGGGTCGGCAAGATATTCTGTCTATTTAGAAAAATATCTTTCCCACTTCGAAATTAAACATGAATATGTAGAAAGCCCGGATATCCCAGTTTTCCACCAGCACTTAAAAGCAGCATGCATTTACGAAACTGTGGAGCTGCGACCAGCGTTAATATAGTCTCAAAGCACCGAACACAAAAGTAACCTGATCCATGCGTAACACAAGACATTTGTAAGCACAGAAAGCTTTTAGAAAGTGAAAAGGATCAGATCTGAGAAGTTGAAGTAAAAAATCTGTAATTTTCTGTATTTTTAAATCTTGTTTTTCAGTTACAAATCATGTAATACACATTTACAAATCATATTGAGGCTATATTCACCCCATACTTGTGCATGAGACCATAAAAAAAAAGATGAGAGGATAAATAGACTGAAAACCAGACAAACATAAAGGAGATGGCTGTAAGATATGAGGGCATTTAAATATTTTAGAAGCATAGGGGGAACAAGCTGAGTCACACAGTATAAGTTTTATTTCATGTTGTTCTCTATCCAGTCTTTAAAGTTGGCTACATGTGTGTAGACTGTGTAGAGGTCAGGATCACATTCCCCTTGGTCATAACCAAAGCTCACCAGTCCCAGGAGTCTCCACAGCCCTTGGCTGTCCCCCTTTGTGAAGCTGAGAGAGGGCTTCTGGTTGTTGCTGGCTTGGTTCTCAGGGAGGGCAGGGAGGACAAGGATTCCCCCAGTGTCAGAGGGACATATGTTAGAGGGCCCATAGTCAGGCTTCTGGCTGGCACAGAGCATATTGTCTGTGACGCTGACTGGCACACCGTTATGAGCATACTGCTGCTCGCATGGGACTATATCAGCAAGGTGAACAAGCCCAACCCTTGCCTTCTCATCAGGAGCTAAACTTGAATCAGGCAGTGGAGACCAGCCTGTCACAAGCCCTTGTCCAGAAATCTCCTCTTCTCTCTGGCTGTCTGAGAGGCAGAGGGGCAGGACCTTCTCCCCGATCCTTGCTTTGTCCAGTAACTTGACCACAGCCACGTCAGAGTCGAGAATATGGGGGTCGTAGTTTGGATGAACAACAATGGAGGCCACCTAAAGGAGAAGGATATCGACTTACTGTGAAAGTTGGGTTAAAAAATATAATTAGAAAACAAGATCTCATATAGCTTACCCTGAGGTGTTGAAGACCTTTACTTTCCCTGTGGTCATCACGGTAGTGCTTCCCTACTACCACTTTGATCTTGGCAGTATCCAGAGGATATACCTTCCCCAGTTCTGTCACACAGTGGGCTGCAATCACCACACTCCTTTGGTTCACCAGAGCCCCGCTGCATACCAGCTGCCAGTCAGAAGTCTGATTGTGGTTGACAATTCCTGCTCCAATGTCCTTCAGGGACCCTGCATGGCTGTCTGCCTTGGTCACCTTAGTCTCAGCTCCGTTGGTGGAGCGGCGGTAGATGGCTGCCAGCCAAGGCCAGTGAGCCTCTGCCGGCCTCTCTGGGTCAAAGGTTGGATGCTTCCCACACACTGCCAAAGAGGAGGTGAAAGGATGAGAGGACAGAGGAGAAATACAACAATCAAGAGGAAGGGAGGAAAAAGGAAGACAGGAAAGAATTAGACTTATATTGAGACTGTGTCAACACTTTGTGCTGTGAGTCTTTGAATTGTCGTTGCTGTTGAGAGCTTTTAAACATACACATAAGCTTGCTATTTTAAAGACTGTTTGCCAAAATGCAAAGCAGTAGCATAAATAAAGCAACATATAGAATACTCAAACGCCACACAGTCTTGTTAAATGTGAGAGCCTCTAACTCATGAAAGAAGCCTTGTTTTTTGAGAGAGAGAGAGAGAAAATCTCTACAATGTCCGTTGACATAGATGGATATCTGTTTTACCGACCCTGCACACAATGTTTACTATAGGAGATTCAAACATCTTATTTCAATTATGATCAACATCATCATCAAAAGTAATAAATAAAAAGACTAAAGACATAGACTTGCGTTCTTTGTTCTACACTATCGTGATCAGCACCATACAAAAAATGAAACTTCCTCCAGTGTTTGTTGACATTGTTATACATGTGTGCAGAGCTCTTTTAATAAAGTTGAACAGAGCCCACAGACCCAACACCCTTTCAAGCTGGTATTAAGTCAGGTTGTTCACCAAGAGCTGTCAGTTTTGTGACTTTTGTGCTACATTCAAGTGTGATTTCCATTCACTCTGCACGGAGTACAGTCTCTCATATGTGTAATGTAATGAAGAAAATGTAAGACCTATTTTAAAGTGATTTAGTCTGGAGGCAAAAGGTTCCAAGTGGACCACTCTATGAGGAAGAAGTGAGGGCAACTTATGATCTTTTGATATCAGAATTGGAAGATACAGGAAGGAGTGAATGAATCTACACTGCAATAAAGCTCTCCCATCTTCGGTATATATACTTATT
>JAVQJD010024174.1:0-18787 GCA_036023655.1 Nannoperca australis | reverse complement strand
ATATATATATACAGTACCAGTAAAAAGTTTGGACACTCTTTATATGTTTGTCCAAACATTATATGTTTGAATCCTTGAATCCTAGCTTTGTAAATTATTTTATCAGCTTTATAAAAAGATAAATATACTTAAGGCTAAACTCAAAGGGATGGAAACAGCATCAGAGCAGGGGCATTGTGGGAGAGATAGTAATATAGTCAGCAAAATGAGAAATAGCTTAATAAAAAGGAGAGAGAGAGAGAGAAGGAAACTTGGCAGGTACTGCATCAGTAACCAGAAGGGAATGCATTGTTATTGATTAGACTATTACAATATCAATCAGCCAAACTGCTAATTTACTAATGACACCTTTACTATTGGATTACAGAATAAAGGGAGGGCACTGCTGCTTCACTCGAACTGGAGAAACATTTTTGATGACACAGCAGATGCAGTGAGGCAAGACCAGGGAGCTTCAGTATCATTTGCATACACCTTGTCAAAATGTTTTAGTTAGCTCTGACTGCGTTTCACCCAGAATGAGAATTATGAGAATGAAACATCTCTTTGAGCATCAATAAGCATCAGAAACTCTTCAACTGGAAAGAAACAAATACAATACAATACATTCAATCTGTGACTGGTAAGGGTTTAAGAGTGCAATGTATTGTAAACAAGGACAATTCCTAGCACACTCGCTGTTTTGGTTCATATAGGCACAGTGTGCTACACACAACTGGAATATAAGGCAGAGACTGAGTTGATCAATCATTTTACTCTCAGCCATTCACTCATGCCCTGAAAGATCCTGTTTTCACCAAAATACCAACACCTTGCCTTAAACTACCTCATATGCATGTAACTGTCATCTCTTTGCACCTATTCTCCTCAAACAGACCTGTAGTGACATGCAGACATGCACTGCTTTGTCACTGTAAAGATCGAGGCCAAAATGTCAGGAGGCTTCTATGAGATTATACGAAGAAAGAATAATATTAAATATGTTCCATTTTTGGAGGATTTCAGTTTTCTGGTTTTGTTATAGTCAGTTTACTCTACACTACAGGTGTCACACTGGAATGTAGACCACAACACAGGACCATGATGAGGCAGAATACATCAAACTGGGCCTTGAACACAGGTTGTGTTGGAAAGGATGCTATCTAGAATGTGTGCTGTCCCAAGAAGATTCATAGATGTCTAAAAATGATACATTTGTATCATGTTTATTATATATGGACTAGATTAATAGATAGACAATGGTGAGATTTGTCATTGGGCCTCCATGAACACTATACCCTGGGGTCCATTTGTTCACCCTTAATCCAGAGCTAGCAGAAATATCTCACAGAAGAATACACAACAAATGCACAATAGCAGCACTGAGCGCAACCAAATGGTAAAGCACATTTCAAAGACTATTAGATGTTCTGCTAGAAAGTTGAATAATGGATTGATGTTGGTCACATTTTTCATTGGACACATTTACTGTATATCCATCCTTGATCCAGGGTCAGCAGAAAGGTCTTACAGTAGAGTAAACACAGATACACAAATGTCAGGAGGTGAACAACAAGCAACAAGATGGGTCAAGAATGAACAATAGATACAACAAGCATCATGTTCTCTCTGAGGGGCATCACTAGCTATTTCTGACAATATTCCATTACCACAGTATAATTTGCCATCAAGCCAAATGCTTAGAGATATTCAAAAGAGTTGTAATGACACGCTCCGAGCGATAGCTTAGCATTCAATTACAAACAGTAGAGGAACCAAACTCCCAGTGGCTTTGTACCTTCAGGACATGCTGCTTTTAATATCACCCGTAATCCGGTAAATAGTTAAAAGTTCCCAATCCTTGTCGTAGTAAGAGCTTTATGTGGCCATTTAAACTTGCTGTTTGCTTAGAAAGAGACCTCAGCCTTGACACGCTTAACCAGATTAGACAGTGCGGCGTGTGTCGAATGGCATAATGCTGCTGAGAGCTGATAGAGATGTTACATACAGAGCTCCCATAGGCACCGCTACACATGTTCTATGGGCATGAGAGTGAGTGAGTGTGTGTGTGTGGGTGTCTGTGTGTGCAGGAGTAATAAAGTGAGATGTTAAATACAGAGCTCCCAGTAGTATCATTGGATATACAGTGTGTGTTTCCAGTGGCGACAAATGATGCCTTTTAAATGTGTTCTTAGTCAGCTGCAGGAATTTGTGAAGTGACAGTGTGTGTGCCAGTGTTTAAGTGTGTGTGTGTGTATGTGTGTGTGTGTGTGTGTATTCCCAGCATGGTTTCTGCTGCTGAGAAATGTGTATGCCCCTGCCTGTGTGCATGTTCATGTGTGCGTTTGACAATTTGAGTGGGTTCCCTGCATAGTCGTAACTGCTGTGAAATGTGTATGTCTGACGGTATAGCAGACCGTGTGTGTGTGTATGTATGTGTGTGTGTGTGTGTGTGGAGAGGAGTTGAGCTAAATAGATTCCCTCCATCTTAATAGAGCTGGATCCACGAGGTTAATGAGCGAGCAATGTTCAGATGATGCCATAGCACTTTAACTACATTCATCACAGTGTAAACCAACAGTGCAGCAACAACACATATATAGTATATCCAAATATACGTGTGTTTTGGTATCTTTGTGAGAACCAATTTGAGTTTTAGACAATGAGTGTAAGGATATTTTTATGGAAACTGTCCTCACCAGAAAATTAAAGCATGGACCTATGTTTCCTAACAAGCGACTTCTTTTGGACATGTGAACAATGACTGTTGTCGCTAAATACCGAAAGCATAAGTATTGTGACACTGTGCCACAA
This sequence comes from Nannoperca australis, assembly GCA_036023655.1. NCBI lineage: Eukaryota > Metazoa > Chordata > Actinopteri > Centrarchiformes > Percichthyidae > Nannoperca > Nannoperca australis. Next base: position 15,994 of record JAVQJD010024174.1, on the reverse strand, counting down.
AACCTCACAGGGAGAAGGTCAACAAGTGTGTGACTTTGACACAGAGGACCACAACCCCCATGTTATTTTTTTAACCATGTCCACCATATCATTGCTTAACATCATTGCTTAACTTTAGAGGGGGACTCTGATTATTACCAATTTTAAACCTTAAGTTTCCACTTAAGTCTTAAGTCTCCAAGGACAAAACACTGAGGAAAGGCGAAGGCCAAAGATGGCACCTGTTCAGTCCAATGAGAATTGTTCGCCTGGCACATACCCAAAAAAAGTTTCTAGCTTCCAGGTTTACTTCCAGGATATACAGCCCACAGTAGTACAGAAATACAGTAGTATTTCCCCCGCTGGCCCCTCCACAAGTTCCTGCTCAGCCTATAGACTTTACATTGTAGTGACATCATAGATTTTTTAATCACTTTTCTCAGCATGAGGAAAGTTTTACAAATATAAAACCTCCATGGATCAACAATTTATAATAGAGTCATAATGGAGCTTGTTTGCAGTTGCAGGCGTCCTGTCAACAGTTTTACAGACGTCTCTTTCACAGTGGTGGTCTATGGGGAAAAGGCTTTTTGGGCTGCAGGTGAATTCTTCCTTGCAATAATGTGATTGGCCACTGGGAAACATTGGAAAAAAGGCTGAGCGCTGGTGCCCTAGGTATTATTATACATCCATATGTGGAGTTTGAAAGACATTAGTGCTTAACAGGCAGGGCGGGTCTAATGAAAGAAAAGTAAGGATCCAGTGATTTTGAAGCTTGACCCATAATAGAGACAAAGAGTCTGAATATCTCGTTGCTTTGATGTTGAAATTAGAAATGTGTTATCAGGTGTAGTGCATTATGTTTCTGCTCCTATCTGTTGGAGAACTTCTTGGAGAAAGCCAAGGCTGTGCTGTCTTTAATCGCTGAGTGCCCCCCCCCACACACACACACACACTTCACTGTGGAGGAAATCTTTTCTTATGCTATAACAATGCCTTATATTTTCACTCAGCTACACCACCCTTTTGCATGACTATCACCTCACTAATTACAGATCATTCCCTTTAAGTTGCAAGGTTTCACAAGAGAGGAAGGAGCAGAGAGGGACTGAGAGAGTACTATGTCTGTGAGTGAGTGAGAGAGAGAGAGATGAGGGCAAGTGTAAAAATGAGTCCTATTCCCACTATAAGCCAATCTGGTGTAATGGACTCACATGGAGCCGGGATGACTCGCCCACTTTTAATGACTCTGCTACATCAAACACTAACGCTGCTAAACCAGCAGCACAGACTTCTCATCCTCTTTCTCTCTCTCACACTCTCCTCTGTTCTTGTCATTCCCCACCTTACCCCTTATCTTCTTCCTTCCCTTTCTCTTGCATCTCCATCTTGGATGAAAAAGAGCATCAGAGCGAGGGAAAGAGAGAAGAAGAAAGGGAAGGAGGGAGAGACAGCGGGAAAGAGAAAGTCTCCTTCACCCCTTGCTGCTTTAATATTTAATCCACACATGGAATTCCTTGTGCCATTCAGTCTCTAAATATGACTCATCACCATTTTATTATTTTCCCACTATGTCACAGTCCTTGTCCCTCTCCCTCCCTTCTCACTTTTTCTTTATCACTCGTTCTATCCTTCGATTCTCTGAAATGTTTTGGTTCTTCACTTGCTTTTACATCATCTCACATCTTCTGTCTCTTTCATTCATTACACACCTTTCTATCTACCTGCTATCTACCTCTGCACATTTTCAATTTAGACCTAAATAACCCAACATTTGAGAAAAAAAAATATTTCAAGGCTTCTATGTTTGCCCGACGTGGAAATGTTGGTTTATCAAAAAAGAGAACATGCAATAAAGGCTGAGGGAAACAGATTGTTCAAATACACACTGATGTTGTCCTTTTTCTACAAAGTCTTGTTCCCCAAAAAAATCTAAAGAGTAGGGCTGAAAAGGGGCCAATGTACTCTATCAAAACTGCTTGTCTTTGTCACTTGCTCCCTTCTTCCATTTTCTGACACTTTCTGGTTTCACACTTGCTTTTTCTCTCTCTTTCATTCATCAGTTCACACATAAAAAAATAATTAAATAAAGAAATACTTAAAACAATTTGCATGCTTGACTTTTTCGACTGGAAACAAAAGTGTTCATGTCTCGCTGTCACTTACCATTACACGCCTCCATTCCACCTGTAAGAACAAAAAACAGAATCAAAAAAGTAGGAAGTATAAGGGGTCTACAGTATGTGACTACAACTTTGAGAGTCCAGCTAATAAACATCAGTCAACACGACATAAGGATCAGAGGAGATCAATTCTTTTATTAAAAGAAAGAAAGAGAAAAATAGCACAAAAAAGTGCAACATGCACTTTCCATAACATGTAGCAATGCGTCATTTGCTGTACATAAATAAATACATTCTATCCATGTAGTAACAAGACACAAAATCCTCACAGTCCACATAATAGTAATACTTACAAGCCACATAACCACATACCCAACCCAATGTCAAAGGTGAGAGCACTGGTTATATGGTTGTGTGGGTTGTGAGAGTCCTTGTGAGCTTTAAAAGCTATTGTATGGATGGTCTATATTTATTTATGTACACAAATGATGAGAGAGCTGAGGAGAGAGCATGTACATGTGACAATAAATCTGAACTTGAACTTGACGTGTCATACTGAAGTAGTTGGTGGCTGCAATGTGCCAATCTGTGTAGCAGATGAAGCAAAGTCTGCAAACTAGTTTGGTCAGTCAACCTTAGCCCTCCTCTAAACTCATATGCTGTACTATTTTCACTTCTACATATATCCAGTGCACCTGTTTCATAATGGTGGTGTGCTGGTGTAGCTGTCAGATCACCTAGCTGCCACTCCGATCAGCTAAAAGCACCACCTGTAGGCTTTTGTTATCAGGTCATCACTCCCCACTCCTTGTTCTGCTGGGGAGCGAGAAAGTCAAAACGCTCAAGTCCTTCAAATCCAGAATGTACACATAAAAATCAATTCCACATTTTGACACGCTGAAATGTGCCAAAATTGCAGCATGTGTGTAGCGCTTGATGTGTGTTGATGCTGGGAAATAGAACGGTGATGTATCCTGACACATCACCCAGCCATGACATATGTTTCAGTGCAGCCGTTGTGTGGGTTTTGATGCATATCGTACCCCACTGTGTTTTCCCCTTTATGCAACATGCAGCAATTACATGCCCTCAAACATCAGAGTAACTTCTGCTTGGTTGTGTAATTTTATCACATCCTCTTGATTATTTTCATATAAAGTGAGTTTGATGGTACTGATTCACATTTCATTTTGCTGACATTTCAGAAGTGTACTTAAAATCTTGCATCACAATTGAATAAAAACATAATTATTGTCTGTGTCTGCTACACTCTCCCTTGCCATTACGCTCTCTGCATGTTCTTTCTCCATCAGAATGACTGGCCAAGCATATTCCTCTTACTCTGACACCATCCGTTGCCCCTGCTCATCCTTCTCACCGCATGTTGCTTTTGTCTGTTATAATAACCTGCTCCATCTCCATTTACTAGCTATCCATTCCATTGGAGATCCCCTCTATGTTTGGTAGGGTTTTTCCATCCTGCTATGCTTCCATTTCCCCCCTTCTGTGTGCCATTATTTGCTTCTGTTTACTTTAATCCACTTTTGCATTCCTCATGTCTTTTCTCCTGGTCATATATAAATATACAGACACACACTTGCCCTGTGGCTGGCCTCTTGCGTACCATTTCGAATCCACATTTTATTAACTGGAGACTATAGCCTGGACTTCAATCTTAAACCCTCAGTATGCCTCCCAGACACCTGCTGAATACTGAAATATTTCAAGGCAACTTTTCTGAAAGTTTTATTTTAGATTGTTCACAAGTTGAATCAAGTGGTATCAGCCTTTTTCATTCAGGGCTGCAACAGGAAAGGATTCACAATAAAATTACAAAAAGAGCAGTAACCAAGATGAAACACAATGAAGCCATAACAGGATCAATTTGATAATAATGTAATTAAAGGTCACAATAAAATGGCAGATTAAAAGTGTACAAATTACTCAACTGATTAATTGACAAGAATATAAACAGCATAATCGTCCATGTGTCCCCTAAAAATCATTGGCTGAATGCCAACACTCTGCACTGTTGCGTGATGATGAACTACTCGCCTTACTTCTCAACTTATAATTAAGCCCTACAAATTATTGGTGACTGTTTGTGTTATTAGTGTAGTTCATGAATACCATATCACAATATAGTCTGACACCTTCACTGTGTGAAAAGGGAAAATAGTCTGTTAGTTCATGACAGATTTATGTCATGATTTCTGTCAACTGTACCAGACTACTACCATAAATTGCTGGACTGATATGCACACAAAACATCTGTGCATACTACTGTTACAGTAGTACAATTTTTAAAATTGTACATATAGGTATCACCGCAAAATCTAATGGATGTTTCCATGGGTCAATTTGGGTAAGAATGGCTTGGGTTTTTCCAGGTCTATCTTAATACAGTAGTGCAGTACTACTATATGTGATACTAGAGAGTTATTGGTCAATGTAATCAATCCTCCTCTCTCTACACCAGTGGTTAAGCACAAGCGCTGTCTTGCACTGTAAGAAATAGGTGACAAAACCTCCAATCTCTGCTCTGTGTAGTAATGCATTCTAAGGTAATGCATTCTAAGCTAATATGAAGCTTCAGGAGTCCCTTCAATAACCCCATTCAGGAGTTATCCAATCAACTCCATATCTGTGTTTTTGTAGTTGATTGGTTTATTGTCAGTGTTTCGTTCCAGCAATGCAACTAACAGGATGTATCCTTCCACTGCACTGTCCTTTTTTATACAACTATACTCCACTAACTTTGAAACTACATACTCAATCTGCCTAACTCATACTGCTGAAGACTCATATTAGCTTTTGGCTGTACATCAGAATGCATTTTTAACTAAAATTGTTAAATAAAAGAGCTTTCCTTCCACTTTCCACTCTCTTTCTTGTCATTATGTATCCAGGGAAGAATTTTGCTGAGTACATATTCTCTTTCACAGAACTCTTCTGCTTTATATTCATACAGCTACACCCATTCACACCTGGGACCTGCCCAGTACAACCACAGCCTTCTGCTAATGGCCACAAAGAAGAGTCAGCTAAATTCTCCTCTGTTCTTGTCAAGCATGTTAATGACGGGTGAGAATGGAAATTAATTTTAGCCTCTACGGTACAGTCTACATTTATGCAGCTCCCCTGTTCCAACAAAACCATGTTTAGTCCCCACGGGTGTGTGACTTTGAAGAAGCCACTTGATAGTTGAGTTAGAAAGTGCTTAAGTTAATATAGTTTACAAATCACAAAACAAAGCCGAGGAATATGTGGGTCAGTTTAACAGTTGAACATCCTGTGGCTTGACATTAGAAATACAATGTGAAAGATGAAAGACTGATCCCGGGCCAAAAGCTCGCAGCTTCAAGGTGTTTTCTGTTAGTTTTTTTGTTGTTTGGCATAATTAGAAAGTGATAGTTATTTTTCAATTTTACTAATTAGTAAAGAAAAGACAGCAGTCCTTTGTTGCTTCATTTTGTCACTTTAGTGGCAGACTATGTTTTAGGGCTGAATCTTTTTTTGTTTAGATGATCTAGTGCTATTGTTGATAACTAGATCCATACTTGATAATGCTGAGATGGTCCAGTACTGCTGAATGGATTCTGGAAATATGATGTCTAGCCTTGTCATGTCTTTATTCTCTTAAGTGTAACAGTAGTCCCTCAATTTGGGCCAATAGAAATTTGTGGCTTATTGTGACCCTCTTTTGGAATGTTTGATGTAAATGAGGACAAATCTCTTGTCTTTACCTCTTTTTATTTTTTTTTCTGGCCAAATGGATATCTCTTAAAGCAAACAGTCTCTTACCGTCAATGCTGGCATTGTTTGTAAAAGCACAAGCTCATGTAGATTGTATAAGTAAATGTAAACCTTTCTTTTAACCTTTAAATACCACCAAATTGTCTTGAATTGAACCATGCACCCAAAACTGAACCCTAAATGTGTATGCACCTACTTTGCAAGGGTAGTGGTTTGCCAAGTAGGATGGCTGAGTGCACAGAGCTCATGACTTCCAATCTCATGGGCTTGACACATGGTAGGCAAGCAAAGTCAAAAACTGACAAAGCGTGCTGCCTCATGTGACAGGTTGTATTCACCACAGGTCACAGGTACAGAGGAGATTGTAGGTCTAAGAGGACTCAGAGATCCATGGTTGGCCCAGAAATGTATGGCTTATATAATATGGCATCAAAGTAAGACATAACTTGTCATCAAAACAAATACCAAAGTTTAAATTGTTTTTAAATAGTTAACACAAGATAGTACACTATGCCAAATATCTGTTTCTACAGTATGATGTAACAATGCTATGATTAAGATTTGACTAGGTTTAGTCACAAAGATGACTTGGTTTGAGTTAAAATTAAGATTTTGTTAGAGGTTAGGGGACCTTCATTGTCATGGTTACATAAAAAAAAATACATGGTTAGGGTTTGGGAACTTTTGTAGTCATGGTTAAAAGAAACAAACGTTGACTGTCAGGAGGCAGAGGTTCGTTTCCCACTTCCTACTGTGTTAAAATCTGATGTTTTGTTGACCAACTTCATCCATTGCGCCTATCATAACCATGGCTGCTAGAGGGCTTTGTCACTTCAGCGTAAACATATGTCCTTCTGGAACACTTCCTGAAACAACTGATTCTGATGATTTTCTTGGGAGGACCATCTCCATTTCCCATAACACAACTGGATATTGTCTTTCGTTAGACCCTTGCTTGAGTAAACACCCGTGCCTTTCAAACTCCACACCACTAGTTTGTGCTGCAAACTGATATAAATGTGTAGTCCAAGATAAGATAACCTCTGATGACATCACTATGGCATAATCAGTGTTCTTTTCTCTTCGTTTTCAGAGGCTTAGTAGTACTCTGAAAGTTTTCATACTAGACATGCATGGGTCCCAATGTGTTGGCAAATGTCAGTTTTGATATTCTGCATTGTTTCAACAAGCTCAGTAAATGAAACCCTGCAGCACAGCAGCAAGCATACAAATGATCCCATATTGATTATTACACAGCTTTATTGTGGTTCTTGTACTAAGCATTATGCACAGTTGAATTTCCCCATTTGTAATTTGCACCTAACTTTGTGTGTGTTTATGAATGTGTTTGGATCCATTAATCTAGGCTGATACCAACAGAGAAGTTGCTGGGAGATGCAGGATGCATCCATAAAGCAAGACTGAGTCTCATTAGGGTGACAGCACAGTGACTACATTACTCACACCTCCCTTAATCTCTGTCTGTCTTTTTCTCACGATCTTCCATCTCATTTCCTTCTTTATCCTCTGTTTCTGTCAGCTCTTTTTCACACATCCTTCCTGTCAGACACCATCCTCTGCTCTCGCCCTCTGTCACCATGTTTGACTCTCCTCATTTTCTTTTGATCACTTTTTCCTCCCCACATGCAGCAGCTTCTGTCACAGCCTGCCTGCCCTCTGTGTCATCTCGCTTTAGTCGCATGGCACAGAGATGGCATTACTCAAACCCCTCTGTCAGCCGACCCTACCTTTCTCCTCGTTTCCTTTATGTCGATCTCATTCGATCTCATTCCGCTCTCTATTTTCTGCACAGGCTCATTATAGTTATTTACACGTCTTGTCTGATGCTACCTGGCTCTCTCGTTCTCTGTCTCTCTCTGTCTCTGTCCCCATCTTTGCCTCCATTTGTCTCCATCTCATTGCTATAGCCTAAATCTATGCATGACGTCATCTTTCTCAACAGTCCTCTTCCCTGTATCCTATCATCCTTCCTCCCTCTTCTGTCTCTTCTTCCCTTTTCACTTCTTCTGTCTTGCCTTTTTACTGACCTGTCTACCATTTCCAATCCTCTGTTTCTCTCCTTTCTTCTATTTTACCTTCTCTTCCCTTCTTTTCTGTTCAGCACTTCTCTACAATTTCTTCCTTTACCCTCTTCCACTTCTGTTGTATTCCTTAAACATCCCACTCTTCTTTAATTTCCTTCTCTCCTTTGCTACATTCTCTTATCACCATCTCATTCCTTGACCCTCCTCTCCTCTTTCATCCTTGTTCCTTTTATCTCCTCTCCTTCGTTATTGATAGATGTCTCTCCCTTTCTGTCCTCCTATTCTTTTCTTTTACTCTGTTTCCTGCTCTTATCACTTTTATCGTCTTCTCTTATTTTCTGCTATACATTATCATCTCCTCTTTTCTGTCTATTCTTTTTCTTTCTTCTTCTGGTCTTCTCTTGCCTTCTCTCCTTCCTCCCTGCATTCTCGTCTCCCATCCGTTCAAACCGCTGCTCTAATCATTTTGCATGACAGCTTCTCTCTCCCTCACTTTTGATGGTGTTGCCCTTTTAAAGCTCACCCCTTCATTATTTACCCTGTAGGGACTTGCCATGTACATCACTCTGCCCTCTATTTCTTCATTCTCTTTGTCTGCTTTATTTTTTCCTTGGCTGTCACACCTGAACTGCACATAACCTCTCTTGTTCACGCCTTGTATAGTCTCCTTGTCCTTCCTTGTGTGACCATTGTTGCCAATATCTTCTTCTCCTTTCTTCACCTCCTCCCTGCCTCCTCCTTTCCTGCCTCTTTCTTCTGTCCAGTGAGGAATACTTTAATTTGAAACAGAGCTGGTCATGTTATTAAAAGGTTGAACCTCCAGTAAGCGGCCATTCCTTTGTCCTTTTTTAAAGTTTGACGTCACTGGACAGATTCTCCTTTCCATTACCCAGATGAGAGATTATCCACAGTGGAATACAGTTATGCGCTCACTGCAGTAATCCAGCAGGGGAAAAGATCTTAATATGTTTACGGCAAGCTGTCAACTCCCATTCAGGCTTGTGGACAATGAGCCAATCATTGTTTGGTGAATTCAGCTGTCGTTGCAGTTTGTTCAGGTTACTGCAGCCATGGGCTTTTGATGCAAACAACTACTCTTCCACTCCTGGGTTTGATGGAGAAATAAATTGGGAAAACCTGAATAGCAAAGGCTTGATAAATGTTAAACCTTAAAAAGGTTTTTAAAACAAGGTTACCCTCAGATTTGACTTTAGTAATTGTCTTGCATTTTAATTTAGCTTTCTTAAGTTATACTTGCTAAACTAGACTGGATATGCACCAAACTACTTAAGGTTTAGTGTTAAAAGAATAGTTCATAATTTTGGGACATTTATTGCAGAGGGCTAGTTGATTGATGCCACTCATGTCTGTTCACAATGAAATTACAGCCAGTAGATGGTTTGCTTAGCTTAGCTTAGTATAAAGACTGGAAGGAGGGAAACAGCTCATATGTTGAATTTTGTCTCAGTTGTAAATATGGCTATACTCGCTAATGATCAGGCAAGTATAGGGTTAACGCACACTCTTTATGGTAATACTGAGATTCCCCTTCTGACTTTCGACCCATCAATGTAAAAAGTCAAGACCATAATTGGCACAGAAACGTGTATGGTTCACATGCGTATCGTGCATCACTATGGCGATCTGTGTGGGGCACAATCTCAATACTTCATCAATCAGTCCATTCAGGAATGAAATATCAACCTGAGCCAGACCTGGCCCCTTACCTAAAATAAATCCAGCCTGAACCTAGCCCAAAGCCCAAAGCATACACACAAAAATGTACCCAAACTTGGCAGAATCTATCAAGCTCCAATCAAATCCAATGTGTGTATGGGCAATCTACTTCTTTATTAATGTCTAAATGCTTTGTAGAGACAATGGTAGGATAGAGGTTTTAATCCATCAGTAACTCCTGGAGAATGCCACATTCTTTGAACAGATGTATATCAGCAAAATCTTTATGTCATGAGGGATTTCGAGATAAGTCACTTTGTGGCCATCCATCATGAAGCGATTGATGCAGCTATAAAAAAGGAGCATCTGTGTTCCTTTGAAATGACCTTTCACTTCTGTGTTTCAAAATAGCCTTTTATACAGCTCTTCATCCGGTCATTGTCAGTTAAGACAGTTAATGCATTAATGGATGAATAACAGAACATAAAGGCAATTTCCAAACTTTGAAATTGAACATAAAACATTACATTCATTCAAGTTCAAAAGCAAATGTTCATCAGTTCAATTTTTATGAAGGGACAAGCTACATCTGATGTGAATTACATGTTAGTAGTACGTTTACTGAGAATCTCTGAAGATAAAGGTTCAACATGAGATGGCATCTGTACAGTAGGTGTAGATGTGCAATGTGGACATGCAGATAAATAACCATAATAGAACAGATGAGAGAATGCTGATTAGACTATAGAATGACAGGTGTAAAAGGTACAGATGGTACAGTGTGAATGTACAGATGTTGACTGTACCTACAGATGGTACATGGTTAATAGCCCATTGTAAATGCATTTAAATGGTACTGCAGTGAAATGCCTGTCCAATGTTGTTAAAGAGCAGAATACTGGCAGCCTCAATGTTAATAATGCAGAGACTTTCAGTACTGGACCATATGCCATCCATATGACTTATGACAGTCATTTCCCTGACTGCAGCAGTCCGCTGTTGCTGGGGTGCTTAAATAATTCTCTTGGTTCTGCACTGCCTGGTGTAGACCTGCTCAAGGTTGCAGGCAGGTGATGCATTTAGATCTAAATAATGCAAATGTGAAAGGTCTCTGAGATGATTGAGAGCTCATTGTGCCACCTTCAGCTAGGTGCTGGCTTGTAAGGTCCAGGTCAGGTCCTCAGTGATGTGGCATACGAGGGCATCTGAAGTAGCTCACACAATCCTCACGGAGCCTTCAGGGGTTGTGTATCTTTTGCTTTCTGGTGGAATATATTATTTATTTGCTTTATGCTTCACCCTAATTATGATGCCTAATTATCAGCTCACATCATTATGATTGCTTAAAACAGTGTGTTAAAGTTGAATTTGTACACACTCCACACCACCAGATAGTCTCTGGTTTGGATTTCCCCTACAATTTGGTGAAAAAGATCCGTTGTAGATCAGCCCAATGATACGATAGCGTGCCAGCCATAAGAGAATAGTTCTTTGGTATAAAGAGAATACCTTGTACACACATGGGCAAACATAATTACTTACACAGAGACTTACAAGTAAGCATGTACAGCAGGTATACAATTTATAAGGTTTAGCTAGAGGCTACACAATTAAAAAATGTTCGCAGTTCGTGTTCCTGAAATATTGGGTCTTTTTTTTTTTTAAATCTAATGGGGCCTCTTTCAACCTGCACCTCAGTCTGCTTGCTAGTTAAGTCAATCTTGATCCATCATTTTGTACATGCCCATGATTTTCTCTGCTCTCTATCTCCTTCCTTCCCTCTTAGTTATCTTGCTCCGCTGGTTAAGCTTTGATCATGGCTGTGAATAAATTGGCCCTCTCTCTGTGCCTAACACAATGTTTAATAGCCTTGAATCGCTGCTGCTAACGTACAAAACATTGCAGTGCTGCCTATCGCTTTTGCTAAGAACGCATGGCTGCATTGAAGCGCTTCAGCAGGCGGGGACTAGGCGGAAATCACAGGGGCTCGTTTAACATGCCTAAGCAAATAACAGTGCGAGTCTCACCGATTTCCTTTGCTCCATTACAAATCTAATCTGAGAAAACTTTTACACAGATGAAGGGAGAGCTTGGAGCATAGTGTCTTGTCTAGCTGGGGGAAGGGTGTGCCTGTGGCTCCCCTTTACCTTTCAGGGACATTTCCTGGACAGAATCGCTTTGTGTTTGACAAAGAGATAAAAAACTGTGTGTTTGTTTGAGTGTAAAATTAAAAGAAATCTTAATGATCCCAGTGGATAAAATCTTCAGGACGTGACTGGTAAAATATATTTTTTTTTTCTCTGTCTCACAATTTTCTACGTTGTTTAAATTTTTCTGCAGCAATGACAGTATATTTTTAAAAAAGTATTAGATAATGATATATTGGGGCAATATTTTACACGTGGCTTGAATGAAAGGATGAACAGGTACAAATTGCACATTAACTATGCTATGTTTGGAAAATTGCAGCAGTATAATTTGTAAAATGTATGACGTGCATTGGTGCTATTGCAGTGACTGTATTAGTATCAGGACATGTCATATTAGCATTATAATATCGTGATAAAAGTAGTGCTTGTAAAATCCTGGCCTATAAGTCAATATATTAGTTATTATTTAAACTTATATAAATGTATTAAATATAATAATTATATATAATATTTTTTTCTATTGCAGTTTAAACAGTTTAAAGTACCATACTAACACCATTAAACAATATACTAGTTCCTATTGCCACTTTATAGCCTGTTCACCAGAGATACAGTATATACAGAAAGTACTTACACAACATACAGTTGTGCATGTGTGTGTGTGTGTGTGTACCACATCAAAGCTTGCCATGCTGCTACTGTAAGTCACGACCATCACCTCTCACCATCTGCTGTCCCACCTCTCACACACCAGCCAGACTCCCAGTCTGTCAGTCTGTCTCAATATAAAGGGCAAGCAATGTTTTAACACCAGGGCTGTGGGACCACTTACCAAAGTAGCACAGCCTGGGTCATTGTTCAATAACTCCTTTAAACTATCTGTTAGAGATATGTCTATATAGAGCAATACATTTACTATCCCTGCTGCTTTGTGTAACTAGCCAATTGACAGCTATGTTAATGTGGTGGCAGGTCTTTAAGGAAAGCAGCCAAAAGAAGCAAATGCAGTTTGCAACAGCAAGCTATTAAGTTAACACCAAGAATGAATTTAGAATTCGTTCCACTTCTTTCTTTACTGAATATTGGACTATTCCATATGGTCACTGTATTTACGTTGTTTAACTGAACAGTGGTCGTGGTGAGCAGAAAGTTAGCAGATTGCTTAGATAGATGTGTTTAACTGAAAAGCATAACAAAAGTAAGCCTTTGTTCTACTTGCTTCATGTAGTTCTCGCTCCAACAAGAAAAAAGAAGAAAACAGCACAAGCTCACCAATTACAGTTCTTGTTACACGTTGTAACGCTGCAGCGTATCTTCGCTGGCTAACCGAAGATACATAAACCCTTAATTTACAACCATTAATCAGGCTTTAAATTAGCAGCTTGTTGTAATTTTACGTTAAGTCAACCAGTGAAGACGGAGGTTAACTAATAATGACAAATTAGTATGCCTCTAGCTAGAATTTCAGCCACATCTGTATTTTGCTTGCAATTTCTTGTTTACCTTCCCTTTTATAAGATTAACATATTTTCTGTGTCATTAAAATAAAGCCAGTGTGTACCTTTATCACAACATTCCAAATGTATTTTCAGTTTTGTTTTGCTGAGTCAAAAAGTTACCTCTATGGTGGCAATCTGGAAATGAAGAGTATCTGAATCACCAAAGTCTTCTCACTTTGGTTTTATTCCAATCTCATTCAGAAAAACACATTTCAGATTCTCACCCGTTCTTTTGGGTCGCAGCGCTGAGATGACCAGCCTCGGGTGTCCGGTCCTCCTTCTCCACCTTGTTTTGTGGGGAGGTTGAGGCTGAAGCCAAACTTCAGGATGCGCCATCACCTTCCAAACCGAGTCTGGACGAACTCAGTCGAGCAATCCTACTTCTGACACCAAGTTTGTGGTGGCAATCTGGAATTTAAGAGTCTCTGAATCACCTAAGTTTTTTGAGTATTTATTAAGCTTTCTGCAGAAAGTACCCATTGATGTGCACTCAAGGGGTGTCACAGTCAAGAAGGGCCAAGAAGAACCTGGTTACACTATCTTTATTGGAAGTAAGTGTGTGAGCGTAGGAAAACCCAAACAAATCAGCAGTTAGATAAGGAATCCCATAACAGAATGAATTCCTAAGGGCTAGCAAGGACAGACAGAAAGACAGTTTCATAGCAGAGAATAATCAAGAGACATAAATCAAATCATCATTATACAGATTAATATGGATATAGAGTACATTTCCATCACACCTCATATACTCTTCTTCAGTTTACCTCCATTGAAAAGGTGTCTTTTGGTTTCATTTTACCCCTTTATCTTTTGTTAGAATTTTATTTTCATTTTTTTGGGGGTGTCGTGCAATCACAAGAATTTGCATTTCAGTGAAATTGTCATTTCCTCGCAACCACATTACAAATAAAGTTACATCCCTCCTCTTTTCCAATCTATTGGCTGATTGTGCAGGTAACGTTGATGCTGATAACAGGTTTTGCTTCTCCTGTGCACAATCAGACAGCTCAAGGGCGGTTCTAGGAAATGACACATACAGCTTATGGAGCCCAGAGAGATGCATTCACCCAAACCTCATCAACACACATTGATTAGTGAGAGGAAATGCATTGATTGTGAGAGATGTGTGATGGAGCACACATAAACACACCACATGCAATAAACATTGCAAGCATTCACACACACACACTATTCAGTCAGATGTCAGGTAAATCTGAGCCGTCAGTGACTATAGGTAAGCCAGTGGTTTTTATCAATACGTGTTCCCTCTAAAACAAATAAAATAAATCACTGAACCAAAACAACCAGCTCTACTTAGCAATAATTTCCCCTGAGGATGCAATGCATGCCTATACTGAAACACACTTGACTTACAGGGCATGTCTAGCTTTTAGGTTAGAGACTCACATTTTGGCAACTGCTACAGCAAATGGTTTAACACTCTTTTTAAGTGTCCTTGTGGTAGCAGGTCAAGGTTTGCCTTTGTTCTCAATGGATGAAGTGTTTTTTAATGCAGGGTCCTTAGCATAAGAGCCCTAAACCGGAGGACATTGGTTATTTTATGTGTCGGTATCACACATTAACCAAATATTCATGTTAAACTGGTGGTTACAGAGACTGTCGAGTACCTGAAAATGATTATTGTTGGACCAACAAAACCCAGTCTGAGCACAATTCCATACTATGTTTAGCAAGGTGCTAATTCACCCCATAAATCACCACTTATTCTGTTATTTAACAATGCTAAAGACTCAAATTTGTTTACACTGATCAGCTGTTCAAGATGGTATCACTTGGCTGCAGTCTTGAAAATATATTACACTCAATGTCACTGTACAGTTAGTCTAAACAAGGCCAAAGACTGCATTTCCACGACTACTAGACCATATCCAATTTTGGCATATCCAGATTGACTTCAGAAAGCCGGACAGCAAACCACCACATGGATTTTTTTTAAATGGATTCAAGACACATTTGGGGGTGGATTAAAATGTGATTCCAGTCCAATCTAAAGATGCGCCCCAGTATGGATGCTCTTGCTGCTCAAATTGGATTTCAAAGTAGTCTTTTGCATCACTCATAACACAACAAACAAGGTCAACGTCAAATCTGGAGTGGCTTAAATGCATCAGAGTGGCTGTATATCAGCCTCCTCCATCGCAGAGTTTTTCTGGTGCGATGGAGGAGTTCTGCACCTTGACTCAGTTGTTTTGTTGGAGATGGATCTCCATTCATTCTTCCATTCTGGAAAGCAGCGTCGCCATCGTATGTATTTACTAGCGCCTACGTTGTTACCACAGCAACCCATGCAGATAGGTTGGTAATGTCCGGACACACAAATCGGTGCGGACAGTCTTAAAGATCTGATTTGAGAAACACATTTGTCAAATCCTTTGAGTCAACTGGTCCTGACTCATGCTGTCAAATTTCAGATGTGAACTCAAATCAAGACAACATCAGTCCTTTTTCAAATACAAATTGATATTTTACAGAACATTAGCATAAGCTCCACCAGCATAAAACTCAAGTGGCTTAAAAAAGCTAATAATCCATTCTTGTTACATGTTTAGTGGTGATAACAATGCACAACCAACTGCCAGCACATGCCTCTATAGTATCTCATAATAATTAGCCATCTGTCTCACCTGTTCATATATACACTACCGTTCAAAAGTTTGGGGTCACATTGAAATGTCCTTATTTTTGAAGGAAAAGCACTGTACTTTTCAATGAAGATGACTTTAAACTAGTCTTAACTTTAAAGA
>JAVQJD010024171.1:0-55494 GCA_036023655.1 Nannoperca australis | reverse complement strand
CGGTGGGGAGACATGGTTTGAATTTCCTCCTCTCAATACTCGTCCGTTGTCTCTCTCTGGACTCTCTCCTTCGCTGGTTTTTCTTTCCCCTGCAGCCTCGGTATGTTACTCTCCAGATCTCCTGCGGGATGTCCGCAGATCTGGTCACCATGGCCGGCTTAAGTTCAATCAGCTGATCCCGGGTGAAAACAAAAGCGGCCGTGAAGTTGTTGCGCTCAGCTGACTGCAGGTCCCTAATCTCCAGAGCGAACAAAAACACCCAAAACCTCTCCACCAGCACATTTGTGGAGGCCACGACACCAACAAGTTAACACCAAACAAACAATCCATAAGTACAAAGTTAAATAACAAAAAGATTTAAAAGAGCAAGTAAGACGAGCGGAGCATCCGTATCGGGCAGCACGCACTTACAAGCGCATGCGCACACGGAGAAAATCAGTAGGGATTTTAGATTTGGAGCTGTGATGCCGTGTGTGTGTGTGTGTGTGTGTGTGTGTGTGTGTGTGTCATTGCAAGTGATTTTAAATACTAGTGGTTAAAATAATGTAAAGAAGAAATCTGACTTTTTCATAGAACTACATCACCATTTTCTGCAGCGTCGTAATGGTTCAAAAAGCTTCCCACCTTGTTTGATTGACAGGTGATTTTGAAAGCAGGAGTCTTGTTGTGGATTATCACAAAGCCCCCCCACCTGCTCCTGCAGCATGATTTTTATGTAGCGTTGTAAACGAGGGAACGTCCTGTTGTTATTCGTGACTGATGCGGCGGCTGCTGCAGCCGGAGCCCTTCAGGTGAACCCTGCTGCTTCAGGGATGCAGAGGCGGCGGCTTCGTCTCCCCTCCGGACTCGCGGAGTAATAACTTTTGCTTTTTTATCTTCGGCAGATAATCGGACTATTAAATGTATTCACACCGCAGAAGACACTGGAAGAGTTCCAAGATGTGTGAGTATTACTGAGCCAAATAACAGCTGCCCGCTGCATGTTTGTAAAATCAATACAGGATGTAGCATGCTGGCGGCTCAGGTGATCTTTTCTGACTGTTAGGGGCTTGTGCAGCTTAACTGGATCTCTGGTTAGTTGCCTTACAAGTACACAATACAGGCAGATGTATTTTAAGGCACACATATAATTATAACACCTGCAATCACAGTCAGTGGACATGTTTAATGTTTAACACACTTTCCACAAGCTTGACTGAATCAGTAGATTATCAGGTGGACACGTGTGTCAGGTTAAACAGAAATCTGGTATGTTGACACACAAATCTTCCACATACAAACCACCAAATAACTGGTTGTCCTTCATTTTATTCCTTTGCAAACTCCCAACTTTTATAAATTCTATAAAAAATGGACAGACACTTCCTTTTAATAAGCTCAACATTAGGCAGCGTCCTGGATGTGCTTACAAGACGTCCATGTGAGTGGGAACTGGCTGTGGAATACTAAACTGAGACGTAGGGAGAAGTGATGGTTTTGCAGAGTATGACGGGAACAAACATGATTAATGCCATCCTCTCTCTCTGTCTCTCTCTCTGTCTCTCTCTCTGTCTCTGTCTCTGTCTGTCTCTCTCTCTCTCTCTCTCTTTCTCTCTCTCTATCTCCCCCCCCCCCCTCCCTCCCTGTGTCTGCCTGATTGGACCTAAAAAGGAAACTGGACAAATCATAGCCAGGGGGTTGCGGGCAAACACAGTTAGTGGATGAAGGATATGAACACTGCATTTGCCCGTGTTCTAAAAACATGGGATGTGTGAATGTGTACACACACTGAGCCTTGCACAAAAACATCCTTTGACAGTGTATTTTATCAATTTTTACTACACGTTTCTTTCAAATGTGGAATAAACAAACATCGCCAAAGTCCTACTTTTTACGGCGTAAGGCTGCGCGCTCTGTCACCAAGATGTTGCTTTTTCTCTAAAAATCTTGCGGACGGTCCTTTCCTCCATGTAGGAGGATTTTAGGGGCTGATGATGTAACAGCTGCCAGATAACATAACATCATCACCAATTTGAAAAGGAGAACCCTTACTGTCACTTCCTTAATGCCATGGAAAACCAGCGCTGCGTTGGTGAGGAAATCAAAATGGAGCAGATCAAAATGACATTTTATGTTTATTTTATGGTTCATATATTGTACATAGTGAATGGTTTTCTTTATTGAAATAGCCGAGAAACCTAGACCTATTCACAGTTAAGTGGCATACGAAATATATACCAGCATACGAAAGCTTTCACTGTGCAGGATTCCCTGTGCATGCACGTCGGCCTGCCGGACGGATAATTTGACCCTCTGCGGTTTCCCTGCAGGTATATAGTGATGGAGCTGATGGACGCCAACCTCTGCCAGGTGATACAGATGGAGCTGGACCACGAGAGGCTGTCCTACCTGCTCTACCAGATGCTGTGTGGAATCAAACACCTTCACGCTGCCGGCATCATACACAGGGTGAGGCACGCCAATATACATGCATGCACGCGAATCCGTTAATTTAGAAATATATGAAATCACCTGATGGCACAACCAAACATAAACAGGTTGTTATGCAGCTGAGATGATGTACAGGTTGCAGGAAAACACACACACACACACACACGCGCACATGCATATACACTCAGGTGCTTGTTTGCTTTGAAACAACAGACACAGGATGACACACACACACACACACACACACACCCTGAAGCACCAGCAGCTATATACAAAGGATTAGCAGAGCTCCTCCTGCTCTGCCAGCCAGAACTAATTGAGCCACAGGCGGAGCTACCCAGCCCCGCTCGCATCAGCACGGCTCGGCACGCAAAGCTTTTCATAAGGTGAACAGATGCAATATGAGTCATGGATCGCCAAAGATTCGTCTCTTTTGTTCTTGTGGGCTTTGTGTCTGCGATGAGTGCTCTCTAGTCGCTTTTTCTTTCTTTTTTTTTTTTAAGATCAGAGTAGCTGAGCTCCCTCCAGAATACATTTTGCTACCCATCAAGGCAGTCAAGCACAGTCAAGCACAGTTTGATGGTCTCATTGCCAAAAAGTGATGATAATGATTACGATCATGAGGATTTGCAGCTGTAATGCATTTAAGCCCTCCTGAAAATACTGTTGTTTGTTTGTGCGCTGCCCCCAGCCGCCATTTTTTTGCACTTGAAGTGATCATGACAAAACTAAAAGTGGTCGCTGTGAAAAAAAATGTCGAATTATGCTGATCATCAACCTGTCAATCTGAAACTGTCACAGTTGGCAAATGGGTTTTTGTAATGATAAATGAATTGGCAGGTGGTCACCGGCAGATTATAGCCGCAGGCACCGAGTCTTGTTTATGACACGTCACTGGATGGAAATTTGAAGAGCTGGGGAGACGATGATGTCAGTTCAGTTTGTCAGGAGGATTAACTTCAGAAGAGGGGGGGAAACTTTGCCTGTTTTTGTCTGCTGGCAGGGGAGTTAAGACACTTGAAAGGAGACTACCAGTGACAATGGTGGCTCAATATAAGTCGTAATTTCTCGGAGGAGGCTTGACTTTCTTCCTGTAGGTGTCAGGTGATTGACGTCAAGCTGTGCAGAACAGAATGCAGCACTGATATGAAAACGCTGAAGTCGGTGAGCAGTGACACAAGAATAAAATAAAAGAAGTTGGACCGAACAAAACTGTGTTTACTGTGATACGTCGCCTCTGTTTGCTTCTGCTTTTCATACTGCATTAGGATGAATGATGGTTTCTTCTAAAAACAAGCACCAGTATCCACCACTTAGTTTTCCCCATATATAGAATGTATTTGGAGATGTATTCTCACCCATAAAACAAGTTTTTGTGTGTTGTATTTGACATATATATATATATATTTTTCATCAACCATTTTCCCCTACCATTGAAAATGTCAAAACTCTTTCGTCCTTTCACCACAACTGTACCACCTCAGCGGAAATCACCCATGTAACTCTTCCAGTCTTGTGGTTTCTGTGCAGGACCTGAAGCCCAGCAACATCGTGGTGAAGTCTGACTGCACGCTGAAGATCCTGGACTTCGGCCTGGCCAGGACGGCCGCCACTGGCCTCCTCATGACGCCGTACGTGGTCACCCGCTACTACCGCGCCCCCGAAGTCATCCTGGGCATGGGCTACCAGGCCAATGGTGAGTGGAGGAAAGCAGCTTCGTGACATCGACTGGCCAATAAGGAGCTCCCAAGCTGCTGCTGCCTGGCCTGCTGCATGGCCCTCCCCCCTGGGATGTATTTTTAACAACACCCCCCCCCCCCACACACACACACACACACACACACACACACACACACACACACACTCACTCCCACTCTCCCGCGCACACTCTCCCTGTTCCTGTAAAGGTCACACTCAGGGGGAAGTTGGCATGTTGGGCATCGATGCTTTGTGGGAAACTTCCTGTCTGGGGACTCCAGTTCCCAGCAGTGCTTTAGCATGCGTTTGATGTTTTATTAAGAGGTTGCCTGTCCTGAGCTCCTTACAGCCTGGCTAAAAATGCCAGTGTGAATACAGGCGGCTCGTGTGCATGCTTCAGCAGTTCCACTTGGTGCTCCTGCTTGGAACGTATGACAGTTTCTGCAAGACAGTTTTAAAGAAATTGTTCAGCATTTTGGGAAATATGCTTATTTGCCACGTGTTTGATGAGAAGACTGATACCGCTCATATCTATCCGTCGGATATGAAGCTAGAGGCAGTTAGCTTAGCATAAAGACTGGTAGCATGTGGAAACTGGAAAAGATCCACCCTAACAGCACCTCTAAACCTCAGTAACTAACACATTATATCGTGTTTGTTTATTGTGCACAAAAACTTCAAAATGAAATGTGAGCTTTGGTGGTGCCGGTAGGCAGAGTTTTCTACCTTTGGACAGAGCCAGGCTAACCGTTTCCCTGTTTCCAGGCTCTGTGCTAAGCTAAGCTAAGCTAAGCTAACTGTCTCCCGTTTCTAGCTTCGCAATTAGCGTACAGACATGGGAGTGGTATCAGTCCATTTAATTCTCATTCATTAAGCTTTACAAGCATATTTCCCAAAATGTTAAGACTTCCTTTGGTAGAGATGTGACTGTGGCTCCATTAGCCCTGCAGATACTCAGACGTTTTAGGTATGAAATCAGATTGGATCGGAATTTAAAATGTTCCCTTTTGTACAGGCATCATGAGGTGGTTACTTAGCAACAGTGCTCCCGTTATAGCAAAACTGAGGGGAATCTTGTTAATACTAATACTCTCTCATCCCTAATCCACTTGACCAAAGACATTGACCCTAACTTTTCCTGCTGACTTGTTGCATTTTTTTTTTTTGCTTATTCTCTTCTTCCTCCTTTTTATGCTGCACATATGTAGTGGATATTTGGGCTGTGGGCTGCATTATGGCAGAAATGGTTCGCCACAAAATCCTTTTTCCAGGAAGGGATTGTATCCTTGAGCTGCTTGCAGCAGTGTCTGGCATTTTCTTGTGAAACAAAACATGGCACACCAGCCTCTTTCGTCTCTCCAACCTCATATCCTGTGAGCAACTATAGAAATTCTATTTCTCAGATTTGCCTGACACCCCGACTTGCAACCACCCACCTGCTCTTCGCACAGATACACAAACCCACACGGCTCCCTCTTCACTCACCTAAGCAGCGTCACCGTTGCTTCAAGCACGACAGTCACATTAAAGACCCGAAATAGAATTTAACATTTTGCTCTTCCATTGCAGAGAACTAAACTGCAAAAAATACCCGTGTCTATCCTCAACCTGCTTTTCATAAGACTTTGTCGATGCCATAGCAGCAGTCACACAAAAAGATACATTTTTAGGTTTTTAGGATACTGAATAAATTGTGTTCTGTTACAAGAAATATTTGTGAGGATCTGAATCGGCAATGAGGCAAATGGTGGATGTGACCACAAAAAAAAGGGATCATTTCTGGCCTTACTGATCAGAGTTTTCCAGTTTAACACGTACATCGTGAATTGCAGTGAGGATACGGAGGGTGTTAAGATGCGTTTCTGCAAAAAAACAAAATTCTGAAGGCCTTGAAAGTCAGTGTCTCACTTTTCAGTGTACCTGAAACAGAAAATTATCCTAAACGTGTGTTCTTTGATTTGATGATACGGCTGTTCTTACAGAAACTCGCAGTATATACAGTTAATGCGAGCCAAAAAGAGTAATAATATTTTTCTTTAGCCTTGTTGGGACGCTGACCTGGGTTTGAGAAGGGCACTCAACTGCATGCAATTCATTTCTGTCATGTATCACACACATCACCTGGCACCACGTCATGTTTTTTAATTTTAAAATTTTCCCTTTTCTGTTCTTTTGTTGTTGTTACGGTTGTTTTTCTGTCTGTCTTTTCAGTCCTGCATGCTAATTTAGTGGTTGTCATCTCATTTTTCAGTTGATGTCTGGTCTGTTGGCTGCATCATGGCTGAAATGGTCCGGGGTAGTGTGTTGTTTCCAGGCACTGATCGTATCCTTAAGTTTGAACCTCCATCCAAACCCCCTGAAATGTCGTCTCGTCTCATCCTGTGTCTGACATCTTGTTCATCATCTTTGTGCACAATGGGGGAAAAACCTGCCACGCGCCCGGGCCTGTTCGATGAGTGATGACGTCATCGTATGCAGTGTCGACATGTTCACTTGTTTCAGCGACTAGAGGAATAAACCTTCTTTTAATTTTTTAATCGCAGACAGTTTGACTCCTCTTAGCAGCTAAAGCACAGGTGTAATTAACAGCACTCATGATGGCTCCATTCCAAATGAGTCACCCAGGATGCCATGCTGGTGAGCTAACAAGCACAATACTGGACCTAATAAATGACACCTGTGCTTTTCCTGCGGTGACATGTAAAGATGTTTGTAATGAAAACAGGCTATTCCACATGTTAACCTGGTTCTTTGAACACAAATGAACACAAACTTTAACATCATGTAGATGCTTTATTCAGCAGTAACAGCTGTTAAATGGCATGATCAGGTGTGTCGTAAACGTTAGCTTAGCCTTGTGGTGTATATTAATATTATTACTGATGTGTCACTTTGCGTTAAGCCGCTAAAGCAGCTAAGAGTTGCTTAACACTGTAACATGCTTATGTTTGAAGTAGCATTAGCGTGATAACGAAAACTTATATTGCGTGTTGCACTTTGTGTGCAGCGTTTGGTGTCCTATAAAGAAAGGCAACATTGACAGAGATGGACGCTAAAAAAGGCTTCTGTTCTTGGAGCAGCAGTCGTCTTCTCTGTTATAGTAGTAACTAATATGACAGAACAGAACACTGTCATGTTCAGCTTTTTAGTTAATTTCATTACCTCTGTGTAAATACTTTTTCTGACAAAGGCTCATGAAAGAGGCTAGCTTGAAATGGCGGCAGGACTTTAGAGCACTAAAAAGGTTAACATTCACCCACTGATGGACACATGCTGTCCAATTCTATATTTGACGACCGTCTTTTCTGACATCGTGTCCACGATAGCCGTTTTCTTTTAGGGTGGAGGGATTATTTATTATTTTACCCGTCACTAGCATGTGTCGCAGCAATGCACGCCAATGTAAACAGAAAGTGAGATATCTTTCTTTGGCATCTGCATTCCCTGCTAGAGCCTGAATTTCCACATTACATGTCTGACTCTCTGCAGTGTTCCTCTAATATCGTCATGAGTTAGTCGAGTTCGAGTCAATTCTGTTTGGTCTAACTTGATCATTCGAGGCGGAACCATTTTTATTCTTTTAGCCAGGATGAAAGTCACAAATTCTATCATTTGTACGGTCTAACTCATCTTTTCCCACATTTTGGCATGACAGATACAGTTGCCTTTCTCCCCAGAGGTTGTTTCACCCTCTGACAAGACTGAATGGCTCAGTTGTTTTTAAACCAGGGAGACGCACGTCAACGAGCACAACACCAGACTTGTTTTAATGGCTTTGAAAAATCAGTTCTGGACGGTAAATCAGAGTTCTGGACGAGGCTATGCTTCTCCTCCTCGTTCAGTCGGTGTTAAGGATGAAAAAACATGTGGAACCAGGCTTTTCTCTTTGTGTCCTGCGGGTAGATGTTACATCTATGTGTGTGTGTTTTTCCTCAAACCCCCCCCCCAAAAAAACGTATTTCCCGCGTCTGGACTACTTGAGTCTCACCTCACCAGTCTCACCTCCAGATGTTTGAAATCATTTTTGCAACTTAGTTTACGCCGTATGTATCCCGTATGTATTTTGTTTGTGTTACGAAAGGCCCCACAAACATCCCTCGTCCAGTAACTTCATTCTTTTTCAGCACCGTTGCAGTTACACAAGTATTTTAAGAGCACATCCAAGCCAGACAGACACAGAAACTCCAGATGGATCTCTTTTATTATTCATCACTTCAAAATATTACTCCTAAAATATCCGACCCCAATCCTGGAATGGCCGCTCCTTTTGTCCGAAACCCAGCCGAGTGCTTTTCTTAACGCTGTAACTTTCAAGATATCGACCAGTGGAATAAGGTGATCGAGCAGCTGGGGACACCGTCTCAGGAGTTCCTGTTGAAGCTCAACCAGTCAGTGAGGACCTACGTGGAGAACCGGCCACGGTACGCCGGCTACAGCTTCGAGAAGCTCTTCCCCGATGTCCTGTTTCCTGCCGACTCCGAACACAACAAACTGAAAGGTAAAGATGCCGGCGTCTCTCTCGATGCCCACCATGTGTTAATTGTCTAGTGAAGGCTTACTGAAGCACGAGAAAATGAGTGTGAGGTTGTGAATGTAGAGTCAGTTCTTAGTTAAAAACAGTTAAATGGATGTTTTATCACATGCCAGAAGGTGCAGGGAATAACGAGGCAATCACTTTTTCTAGAGTCATGAGTTTTATCCCACAATGTGCTTCATTTTGCTGCTTGAAATTTGAACAAAATACTTTTTTTAAACTGGCTTTTTTTTTTGCTAATGTAGAATTTATCATGGGTGACTTTTTAAAATGGTTATTTTAGTAATCGAAGGATTCATTTAATGGGTCCACGGTGGCTCAGTGAGTGTGTATCCAAAAGCGTAAAAGAGGAACTTTCCAGCGGCATCAGTTTGTGTTGCAGCCTTACAAACATCTGCTGACACCAAAGCCCAAGTGACAGATCGCTGTTCGGCGGCTGCCTTAGATTAAGCACTTATTACAGAAGCTGACAGCTCAGGACCAAGTTGTTTACTGTGAAGAGGAATTTACCTCAAGCGTGTTCATGTGTAAATGGAAAGAAGATGACAGGAACACTTGCAGCAAGCGCCGCGGAGCTGTTTTTAAGATGCAAGAGGAAAAAAAAGAAGGAGCTCATCTTTTTCTGTCCTCATTAATTTACAGAGGCAGGGGTATGTGACAACATGGTATTCCCCTGAAGTACTCCTGTTAAACTGCATGTATTGGATGTTCAATACTGTTGAATAATGTTGGCTGTAAAGGCGTTGATGGCCCACGCTGGAAAGGCTGTCGACAGGTGGATGTCCTTAAAAACAGATACGTTTTATGACATAAAATACTCTGCTTGGGATAAATACATTTGAGTTTTTCCACACAAAAGTTCAATTAACAAATCAAACAATAAAAAATTTACTTTAACACTTTAAATGGTCCCTCCATGCATCGTGTCCCGCTCCAACATCCTGTTTCAGCAGAACGCGTCACATTTACAGGATGTTTCAAATGGACATCTGGTTGGTTTGAAGCTCAACATTCACCATTCGTTTTCTCTTTTCCTGACACAATTTCTTTTTAGCGAGCCAAGCCCGAGACCTACTATCCAAGATGCTGGTAATAGACGCGTCAAAGCGGATCTCGGTGGACGAGGCTCTCCAGCACCCCTACATCAACGTGTGGTACGACCCGACTGAAGTGGAGGCGGTAAGTACTCACTGATTAATACTAATTAACATGTTAACACTTCAGCGGGACTTTTCTGGTTTTGCTGGCTGTTGAAATTTAGGAAAAACACTTCACATCTTTTATAATTTCCCATCGCATGCACACAAGTAACATAAGTAGAAAGGTAATGTTGCTCAGCTTCTAAATCCTCTTAACATATTAAAGTAACCCATGTTTCAAATGTAAAAACTCCTTTCTATGTATAAGGACAATAAACTGAATCTCCTGTACAAATTGTCTGTGTGTACTTGGTGACAATCCACCACACTCTCCTTGGAAACACAATGACTCAGACGGTGCAAATTGACTTAGCCTGTGATCAGGCGGATTGGGAGATGAAGTGGATTGTTGCTTTCTTCCCTCCCCCCTCCTCTCTGGCATGAAAGGCCTCTTCTGAACTGACAGTGCAGCCTTGAAAAGTGCAGAGATTTTTCTGCACAGATTTTTCTGCGTAGAAATGCAGCAAATCTCCGTTTGACTCTGGGGAGGACGGACGACTCGGGTGCTTTATTGCAGCTCGGAGTGCGCTAGACATCTGAATTTAGAAGTTTGTGGTATTTTCCCGGAAAGGTTTGTGCACTCCGAAGCAGTTCAGGATTAAGTGGGTTTAATGTGAGGAAGGTTTAATGCAGCAGTTTTCTATCTTGTGCCATCAGTTAGCTGAGTCTGTGGGGTTTCAGATGGAGCTGGGAGCTGCTGCAGCTGAGTTCCCCTCTCTAGTTTCAGAGTTGTGCTCATCATTCACTTGCTGTAGTGTTGAGGCCAAATGAAAACATGCATTAATAGCAGTGACTGAAAGCCTCAGGTCTGATAGTTAGACATACTTAGGTTCGGTTCGGGTCTAAAATCATTCACCTGAGGTGTGATGTGTGTGCACTAGTTGCTCTGTGTTTAGAATGAGCCTCTGTTAATAAGACTGAAACATGGAAAACACGTATGACTTTGTTTTTTTCCAGCCACCACCTGCGATCACAGACAAGCAGCTGGATGAGAGAGAGCACACAGTGGAGGAGTGGAAAGGTAGGAAAGCTCCCCAGTTCCTCCTCTTTGATAAGCTGTCAGAAGCACTTAGCTTTTTGCAGCGTGTTGCATAAGGTTTCATCTGTGCTTGCGCTTTTACAGCCTGTGGGACATTTAATCTTCGTTCTCGAACTGAAGTGCAACTTTTCCTTTTGCATAGACTGAATTCATAAATGCACTAATGTGTGATGCACAATCCTAATCTCGCGATGGAAATACCACATGTTGCATACATGTCCTCCCGACTTCCTGCTTTAGATTACCTTGAATTTAAGGAATTATAGTGCAACATTAATCAATCAAAGGAAAAGAATTGTAGAATTGTATATGATGCCTAAATTACAGATGGCATACATGGACAGGGGGCTAAGACTTGATTTTTGATGATTGGTGGAACTTTAGGACCAATAAAAGGATCTAACATTTAGACTTTTTAAGCTACGGGAGGCTTTATTAATAGATTTTAGTAGAATATATAGCTGCGTATCAGCAGCATAGAACTGCAAAGCACAGAAACTGCTGTTCTGTTTACAACTAATGTTACGCAAAATGACAGCGGACCTGTGATTAACACCTGGGAAACACCAGAGGAAAGGGAGGAAGCAAAGAAGAAGAAGAGCTGCCCTCTTCATGTTCCGTTTAAACCTCTTCCTCCTCATCAGCGCCGACAGAGCGATAATGTCAGCAGGAGACTCCCACCTGAAGTGTGGCTCGTTGGTGTTTCATGCTTCCACACACACCTCTTGGCATAATTGTCACCAGGTGATGGAAGAACAGATTGCACAGAAAGATGATTTAGGAACAAAATGGCGATGAGTAGCTAACTTCACAAAATCAAACATAAAAATTCAGAACGCTTGTACGGCGGGATCACTGAACTGCAAACTGGAGGTGCACTTTTTTCTTTTCTTTTACTCTATTAAATGATTTTGACTTGTTTGTTGCAGAGTTGATATACAAAGAAGTGTCGGACTGGGAAGAAAGGACAAAGAATGGTGTCATCAGGGGACAGCCAGCGTCCATAGGTTGGTGGTCTTTCTTGTGTGTGTGAGAGAGAATGCATGTTTAATGGAGCTTGTACCTTTTTTAAAGATTGTGCCGTACAAAAAAAAGCAAATTTCTTTCTGCAGAGTAAAAGGTGTTTTCCGCTATTGAGCTCATCTTCGTCATTACTTCATTTAGGTAATTCCTCTAATGGGATCACGCAGTACGTGGGCAGGAGAGTGACTAAATCAGAACGCTCATTTTTCTAGTTAGACACTTATTACATGGTCTGTTATGAACCTCCTTAGTTCTGTCATTTATCTCCTCAATGAGTTTATCCAGCATGTAATGTGGCGTCAGTACTACTCTTTTTTTTGAATGTTACAAAAGAATCAATCCAATATATTGTACACTAAACTTTCTGTGGTTTATATAAAACCATAATAAACTACACAGCACATTTAGTACATCTAATATTTAATTCTACTTTGTATCATGAAACAAACAAAATAGTCCCTTTACTTTCACTTTCTAACTTAATGTAATTTAGATATAAAATTACAACTTAGATCATCGTATGAAACACGATGATCATTGGATACAAGGTAAAAGAGCACCGTCTCACTCCTTACCCAGACTTAATTAATGGCTGACCACAGGCTTCTTCCTGTTCCTCATAGCACAGGTGCAACAGTGAGCAGCAGCCTTACCAGCACCACACCCCCATGCCCTCCTCCACCTCCGCCATGTCCACCGACCCGACCCTGACCCACACCGACGGCATCCTGGAGACGGCCAGCCCCGCCCCCGGGCTGCTGCAGACGACTATCATCGATACCTCCTCCTGGTCCTGGGCAGGGCCTCGCCCACTGGTCACACCCCAGACCATTTGCCTGACACTGGCTCCTGGCCCCGCCCCCTGCATTAGCCCCCCACCCCTCTGTGCTTGTCTTCAGTAGTGTAGCGATTAGCCAACTAGCTGTTTGAGAAATGTTTTGATTTCTGAAAGGACAGATCTTTTCTTTTTTTTTTATTACAGTTAGTCTTTTTTTAAATGCGGATTTCTTTTTGTTTGAGTCCTAGCTGTAATTTATTGTGGCATTTCTTAATTTTTTCAGAAACCTAAGATGATGATAAGAGAATTTTTATGATTTCACTATGTTCCGGTTTGTATTGACCGGCAGTGAGAATTTTAAGAAATATCTGTAAAATGTTTTAATGTGATCTATTTTTTTTTTGTTTCACCTGTAAGCTACTGCTTTTACAACTTGCCATATAAATGTAGATTGAGTTTGTACAGATTTTATGGTAGATGTAGTTTTATCTTCGATACAAGTTTGCAGTGAGCCATTGAAACATAATTGAATTTAAAAATGTATGGTCTTAGTACACCCCTTTATCTGTTTTATCTCACGTAATATAGATATTGTTTTAAATGCATACGCCATATCCATTTATTGGAACTGAGATCATGTAGATTTACTTGTAAAAATGTTTTTTTTTTTCTTGTGAGTCATACACAACTTAAAAAGTTTTAACGAAAGCTTTTTAATTTGCTCATCCTTCACTTCCTGTTCAGACGCGATAGGATTTCAAAATGATCTTCACTCACCACGTGATTCATTTTACCTCCTATATTTAAGCTACGGGATTGATAATGGCACAGTTCCCGCAAGATAACACGGAGCTTTTTGATGACTGTTTTCTGTATTTTAAGTGCTTTTAAGTACCTCTTCCTCTCGTCTGCAACAGGCTGTGTGACTTTGTGGGTCTGGAGTGGTGGTGTTGCTTTGGAGGACTGGGCGCACGGAGCTCTTTCGCGTTCTCCACTGGCTTGCTCTGACTGAGAGGCATCGCTAACGGTTCAGGACTTGAGAATGTTTTTTTGTTGTTGTTGTGCTTCGGGAGGTTTTTTCGAGACGTGGAGTTGGGTGAGGTTGTAAAATCGGCGACGGTGTATTAGAATGTGCTTCGGTCAAGTAGGGAATTGTGATATTGAGAGCGCCTGCGAACGTGTTGATTTGTGGTGTCTTGGAGGGTTAGCGATTCTGCAGCCTGATGGGACAGTGTGAGACGGCGTCTGCTTCCTGCTACCAGATCCTGTTATGAGTAATGTACTTTTGTGAATTTGGAAATTTGAAAGTGATTTTTCTAAAAGTCGGCCCACACTTTTGTGCACCAGACACGCCTGCAATTGTGAATAAATCTCAAAGAACATAAAGCTTAGCATGTTAAACAGCAGCACAAACAACCAGAGTCAAAAGAAACAAATAATTCTCACGGTATGCAATAATAGTGCCCTTTTTGAGTGTTTTTGGTTTGTGCTTTGAAAGGAAAAGTGCCTGTTGTTTCATTCCTGAGTACCTGGGAGGAGGTGTATTCATTACATGTAGGTTTTTATGGCGTCTGGATAACAACAGTAGTTTTCTTATCAAACCAGTAATGTATGATGGGGTTGTAGTTCTCACAAATGTATTGTATATTTTTCTACTTGTTTTGATTTTGACCCTTGAGCGGGAGACTGTGGTGTCTTTGCAGGGTAAGAAGTGACGGTGTATACGTTGAGATGCTTAGGCACGTGTTTGAGTCATTTCAGAAGAAAAGGCAGTTTTATCAAGGTCTTTCATCAAAGTAAAAAAGTGTTTTTTTTGCAGTGACAACAACCGAAATATAGGTTAATAACAGTTTTTTGGCTTTTCTTTGAATACTAATTTAATGTGATGATTGTAAGAGAGACGAATGAACAGCTTCGACATGATGTTTTAAAAATTCACTACTGGATCAAACTAAACGAGTGAACTCTGTGACTGCATTGTCAGTATTTCACGGTGGTTTTGGATACTGTTTCCTGTTAGAAGACAGATTGATGCTTTAGTTATGAAGACATACCTGAGAGTCGGAGCCAAACAACCGCATTGTTTGTGGCTAATTAGCTTTATCAGTGTAAAGTTATGTACCACTCAAGGTAATGACTGAGAAAATACTCTAACCATAGTTACTAAAGTCTGAACGAGCCATATTAGCTTAAAGCTGTTTAGGCAAGTTGTGTAAATTGTTGGTTGACCTTTTGACGATCATGAATATCATGGTCATAAATGAATATAACACAGGAGTCTGTGATATTTTGCACATTCTGCCTGATAGAAACGTTTGCATAACTAAACTTCCTGAAAGAGACAGAGTCAGGATGCAGCGTGCAGTCCAAACGTATAACCCAACACTGTTTAGCACCCGGTGTGGTCTTTGATGAGGATGTTTTTTTCTAGAAAGCTCAAAGCAAAGTTGGAAAGGTTGCCTTTATACTGTAGCATTTGCTGTAGCTGTGTGCTGTGCTCTACTTGCGCAGCGTGTTATTGTCTGCCAAATATGAAAGTCTAAAGACAGACAACCATTTATTTAATGGCATGATTTCTCCAATTCTGCCGCATTATGGCTCCTTCGCTGTTTCAAGTTCTGGACTTATCACCAGCTATTCGTAAACCCATTACTCTCTCTCTCTGTGTGTGTGTGTGTTTGTCCTAGTTCTTAGTAACAACTAACTAGCTTCAAACTAGAGATTTAATAAATCGGGTTGCACCATTAAACTTAAGGAATGCCTTTGCGAGTAAAACATTTTAGAAATGGGTAAATTGGTTGTCAGATCAAAATCAATCAACTCTGTTAAGTCACTGTAGCATTACAAGCTGCAACATAGCGTCCAAAAATGATGAGTTTTAGTAGGCTTCAAGTTTAACTGCCAGTCCTTTGTAAAAGTAGGTATGAGTTTGTTTATGTATATATGCATACACAGAGGAGTATGTGTGTTTCAGAATTAGTATCCATACTGTTTAGATTATGAAACGTGTCATTATGCTCAATATTATTAGGTCAGTCAGTCCACCATTATTTTGATTATTAACATAATTTGAGGTAGTTTACATCATTATTAAACAACCATTTTATCAAGTGTACGGTCAGAGTGTCGGCCATATCACAGTACCTCTTTTACTCTTCAGGCTGACTGGGTAATATATTAGCAAGCTGTTAACTTAATCAACAAACTACACAACAGTTAATATTTAATATATTAGCGGGCAAACGTTAGCTTAAACACTCAACTAATCACAAGTTAACTTTTGATATAATAGCAAGAAAACGTTAGCTTAATCACTGGGCTACACAACAGTTAGCATTTAATGTTTGCAAGCTAACTAGCTAAATTAGAGTTGTCAGTTAGCTATGCAACAGTTAAACCTGGCAGTAAATACTTAGTAACAACTAGTTTATTTGGTGCAACCCATTTTAATTGTGTGATGCATAAATCACTTCCGTTATAACTAGGCTTAGTTTGAACTTACGAACAGCTGGTGCCACTAGCTGCTGCTGTCTTTGCATTCACCAGAATTTAAAAGGAAAGGCTTGGTAATTACTGAGCATAAAGAGTGTGCTACCAAAGTGCAGTGGTAGCAAATGCAGAGCCAGATTAGTACAGCACAAGACTATATTAAATCTGCAGGCAATCCTTGTAGATTTCAACGGCAAAGAGTAAAATTGTCCAGTAATATTTTGACGAACAAGTAAAAACTAGGACTTAAACAGTGTCACATCTGTCAGCAGCAAAAAAGAAGAGAGAAAATCAGCGGTATGGATCCATTTGTCATATTAGCCCATTTGTCATTTAGCTAAAATAATCAGAAAAAACACTTTGTTGTTTAAAGTGCTCTTAATTTTCTTAGGCCAACGTTAGGGGCTTTAATTGGAGTTTTTTGTTTAGTTTTTCTTCTGTGGTTGTTGTTGCTTTTTTATAATTACTGCATCTCTCCAAACACTGTCATTCTGATTTAAGTCGGCTTTGATGAACTACCTCACGCTGAATTTCTGCCAGTTCTTGCATATACTTAGTCGCCTGCAGAATTAGCTATCGAAGATGTGTGAATAACAGATTCCATTATTTATTTATTTGAAAGTGTACTATTTGTCGGTTTCAACAGACTTCTAGTTTTGTACATTATGTATACTTCACCTAGAAGTAAGAGAATTGTTAAATGTATTTTTTTTTTCTTTTTTTGTTTTTGTTTTTAAACTAAATGTGCAATACCTTCAGCAAAATGTGCTAGTAGTGTGTGATGGGCCTAGCCTTTGTTAGCTGTCTCCTGAAGGTAAAGAAAATGTTTGGTACTGTCAATCCATGTTTTCCTTTTTTATGAATAAGATCAATTTTTATTTCTGTGACTTGTTTATAGTCATGATGTTACGTAATCAGTCTTACCCACCAAACTAAACTGTCGGCCAGGGTGTGACGCAGAGACGGGAAGTGCTGACAGATTGGGATTTGGAATGTGGGTAAGGACAATAATGTTAATAAACACAAAAAAGATGAGTAAATACCTACAAGAAATCATTATATGTATGGTGCTGGTTTGTAATGTTTGCTAGTGAATCCAGCCATGCAAGTAGTTTTAAGAATTCTTGGGTCTGCGTGTCCCAAAAACCGCAACCAATGGAGAAGTGCACTACTAGAATACATGCACTGGGATCTGATGATGCCACCTCTTGAAAAAAAATAAAAAATTTAAAACATGTACTGCAAATAAAACAAATACACTTTGATTTATGGTTGCATGTCTTCTTTCCTGTCTTAAGACACCAAACATTCGTTGCCTACAAGTCTCACGAAAAAGATACAAACTAGCAACGCATTATTCCAACAACTATTGCTCTGTGCCATTGAGCTCCATCACTGTGCAAAAATGCATCAAAGAGACCAAATGTGTATTAGTCCGCCACTGTAAATAGTCTAAAAACACATGTATTAACTCCTGTTTTAGTAACATTTGCTAAAAACTACAATACCCAGCGGTTTTACAAAATTAGTGTTTTAAAAAAAAAAGAAATTGTATATTTGTGACCTGTTTTTAATGAGCAAGCAAGTATTGCATTTGAAGGACCTTTTGTAAAAGAGTAGGCCTCCTTAGTCCATTTCAAATTCAGTTTACAAATGCAGAGCTAAGATTCAGTTTAAGGTTCCCTTTAATCATAATTTTTGTGCCTTTGTCCTTTTTACTGTCATGTCATAGTTCACTTAGTTGAGAGGTAAATCTGACGTTTGTTTCAGATAAGATACTCAAAGAATTCAGTTTCACTAAAGTCTTACAGATGATCTTTGTCACCTTTATTCCCATACATGTCCGTTCATTACAATATTGGAAATCCATAATAAATAAGCACCTTAGATGATCAGCAGAGCAATAAGAAACATTTAGCCTAAGTCATCATGACACATACATAAGGAAATAAATGTCGCTGTTGGAATTGAAGAACCTGCAGTAGATTTAGACCATCATATTGTGAACTGTGGTAGTTCTTAGGAGTTAAGTCAATGCCTTAAAGGACAATTACCTTGTAAACATGTGTAATTAAAGAGGGTAATGTTATAACACTGGCTTTGTTTCTTTATAAAATATAAAAAAGAAAAATACAGTCACATTGTCTAACCAAAAGCACTTTTTCACTTGTAATTATACTGTTTGTCAGGCCCTTAAAGTAATAAGTGTCACTTAAACCACTTCTGGACATTCTTCTGATTGGTGATAAGACGCTTAAAAAAAACAAAAAAAGACATTTTCAACAATGTAATCGCATGCAATTCTCAACAAGAGAGATATCTGCAACTCTTCATTCTGGATATTTGATTTAGGTCTGTGTGACGCATCCCATAGTACATCACGTGTCCAGTATTACCAAGAGTTAAGATGATTGGGGTCAAAATATGGGTTGCAGAACTGGATGAACTGAACACTGATTATAATTTTTTTCCCCCACTCTGGTAGTCGTTTCCATTTTTTTTTCATAGGGTTGGTTTCATCAACAACACATTACATTCACTACAAGGATACATTCTTAATTTAAAACTTCCATTCAATTCAAAATTCACTTTCACAAGAATTGGCACCTTCTAGGGAGATTAAGTTATTCATCTTCAGCAGTTTGTTGCCATATAAAAAAAGAAAGAAAAGAAAATTCAGCCACTGTGTGTACTATGCATGGATATATGCACTACATCTCTGGACAAGCAAGCAACACTACATTTTTCCTATTTAAAAACAGTTCCCTGAAGGCACAACCAGGAAATTCCATTGTTTTTTTGAGGGCAGTGTTCAGCTTCATGTGCCAAAATCAACATGGCTTCCAGGCAGGCCATTCTGATCTTTAGTGAGCGAACAGCTGAGGCGGTCCAGCTTTGGTATTTACTGTAAATGGCCTTCACCTACTGAGCTATGTGTCCTGTGTCCTAGGCAGCATGCGCTAAGCTGTAAATGCTTGGATAATTGTTCAGCACCTGTACTTTAAAGGTATATTGACATCTGTGAGGATCGGAGGGAACCGAAGACTGAGGCTTTGCCATCAAATGGAAACCATGTAGATGGTGACGAGGGAGGCACTGGAAGGGCCTGAGGAAAACGAAAGTACAGAGGCAGCTATTGCAGAGGTTCCACCGATTACTGCTTCAGTTTTGCTCCAAAAGAAATCCTTTGGAAAATCGAAGTTTTCTAAACCTGCTTGTGTTACAGTGTACACATTTGCTTCTACAGTGAAACATCCAGACAAAAAAAGTCTTAAAGATAAATGCAAGTGGAGGAACTTCTGCTAATGCTACTGCTGTACAGTTTAACAGTCAGTTCACCCAGATATACAGAAAAACATATTTTCTTAATTAACCCTAGTGATGTCTAGCCATGCAAATCATTTTAGTTGTATTAGCGCAGGATTTGAGATTTCGGGCACCTACCTAATTCTCTCTTCAGAAAAAGTAAACCTGTTACTCTGGATAATTCACAGAACTCTTTGTGACTGCAAAACCTAGCCAAAAAATAACAGTTTGCATCGCTAGCTACCACTACAGGTAAGTGATAAAATATGTTTTTTTATTTGGTTGAACTACAGTTAAAGGAATAGTTTGACATTTTGGGAAATACTTTTATTCGCTTTCTTGAAGATTGATACCACACTAGCGTTCTTTAGGATAAATATGAAGCTACAGCAAGCAGTCGGCTAGCCTAGCCTAACATAAAGATAGAAAACAGTTGGAAGAGTTAGCCTAGCACTGCCCCAAAAATCTGCTAAATGCAGAGCTGGAGCCAGGAGCAAGTTAGCTTAGCATAAAGACTAGAACTCCCATTAAACCACAGCTTATATTTTTTACACTTAGTTTTTTTCTAAGAATTAAATAAACAAGATATAACATGTAAATCAGGGTTTTGTTTTTACTTTGGTCTTTCACCCTGTTTTATGTTTCTATGTTAAGCTAGGCTAAGTGGTTGCTAGCTGTAGCTTCCTATTTATCTAACAGACATGAAAACTATCAAACTTCTCATCTAACTATTGGAAAGAAAGCAAATAAGTTGATTTCCCAACATGTGGCACTATTCCTTAAAGATAAAGATCAGATAAAGATTAAGATCAGATAAAGATAAATATCAATCAGCTATCCACATTCAACATTAATGTAACAAATCCATTCACGTAATGTCCTTGCAAAATAGTGGTTGAAGTAGTCAGTGCTCCACATACAGTCACATACAGGCACCTGAACTGTAAGAATACTGCCTTCACAAGACAAACCCTGGACTCATCAAGGAGTGGGATCACAAGTCGTTCCATTTCAAGCATGCGTAAGGAAGTCAAAACTGCTTGGAGATGATTCTGACCTTCAGTATTTCCTCCTTCATCTCCATATTTAAGTTTCCTTTCGAGTTTGTCCTGAATGTCCACAAACATGGCCGGTTTCTTTATTTTCTTGTTTTATTCTTCATTCTTCTTTTGAAGGAAGGCCCTGATGCACCGTGGAGGACGCGAGTCCTTGAAAGACACTCGAAATATAGTTTTGGAGACAGACCCAATCAGTGGCTTTGCCGCTTTAAATGTCACTAGTCCTCGCACCCAGGGCCAGATCTCCCAGTGTGGAAAAGAAATCCTCCATCTCCTTCTCCAGAAGCCGGTTGCGGTTCTCTGCATCCTCCCGTGCCCGCTCGGAGTTTCGTAGTTTGATCTCCAGCATGCGTTGCTTCTTTCTTTCCTGCTCCATCTCCTGTTCCAAACGCTCCATCTGTGCACATAGAGCAGCACTGGACTCCTCCAGTCTGAAGGGAGGCAGCACATCAAAGGTCATTTAGGACATTAACCATTCTGAAATGCTTTGGTGATATTACGACAAAACTTAAAGCTGCACTAGGCAAATTTATTTTCCCCACATTGAATTGTTCACCCATCAAATTCTTACCTTACCTAAACTTACCTTTACTGGCATCAATAATTGTTGAAAGATTACACAGGAAATGTCAAATGTCTGTAAAGTTTTCATTAAAACTATGTCAATAAAAAAGCTAGCTAGTTGTTATTGTGGAGCAGAGTGGTTCCAAACGTGGGACCTCAAAATGACCAGAGAACCAAGAACAAAGTTTAGGAACCCCAAGAACACAGACTTACTTTTGGATCCTGGACTCATATGTAGTCTTCTGTTTCCTCAACTCGTCCTTCAGTCCTTCCACCAGACTGCTCAGTGTTAAATTTGCCCCGTCCCCATCCTCCGACATGATAATGGACGGCACCCCGGCAGCCACGGCCATGTTTCCATTCTCACTGCAGGCTGCGCTGCTATTGCACAGCTCCATCGCCTCACAACTGTCCTGCTCCGAGCTCAGGTCTGTCGTCATCCCTCCATCCCTTCCTCTGTCAATCTCCCTCTGGGTCTCCATCCAATCCCCTTTCTCTCCACTTTCACCCCCTGCTCCGCAGTTCTGGCTCGCTGAGGGCTCACTTCCCGAGTCAGGGACGGAGATTTCGCAGGAGGATGTGGACCAAGGTGTGCTGGCTACACTTGGAACACTCCCCATGCTGGATGAAGAGGTGACGTTGTCGTAGGTGGACAATCTCTGCGAGGAGCCTGTGGAGTCTCGATCACGGGCAGACCGCTCGCCTGACGACGTACGCCGATGTCCCCTCAGGGAGGACAAACCATTTATGAGCCAGTTACCTCCACCTCCACTTCCACCACCACCTCCACCTCCTCCCCCGCTCGAAGATACAATAGTAATATCAGCCACAGTGCCGCCACTGCTGCTTTGCTTGGCTTGGGGCTGGGAACGAGGAGCCGAGGAGCTTTTGAAAGTGTATTTCCAGGAAGGAATGGCCTTGGGTTGTTTACTCGGGCTGACCACCGTCTCTCCTTTCCCTGATGGAGAACCCAGTTTTGGTCCAGGATTCAGGTTAGGGGTCTGGGTGGGAGTGACGGCTGCACACAGTTTGGCATCCAGAGATGAGGCGCTGCTGTGCAGTTCTTGTTCAGGGTTGGAGACCGGGCAGCTCTGGAGGTCTTCCTCCGAGATCCAGGCTCCCAGGCTGCGGTGCTGGAGCTGATGCCCCTGGACAGGGAGCTCTGTCTGGGGTATAGTGGGTCCCTCCTGCTCCCTCCCTGAGTACAAACGGTTGTGTTCCCTAATGAGGATTGTCATCAGGTGCTGGACCAGAGAGGTTCCTATGGATCACAGTCAGACAGGACATCATTCATTTACAATGGAATTGTAGTAAATTAATTAGTTTGCAGTGATTTTTTACCATGAATTGGGTCATTATGTCAGAAACACCATCCGTACCTTCCATGATAGTGACGGGGTCCTCCATCTTGGGTCGAAGGATATTTGGTCCAAATACTGTGGCGAGGTTCTGGACGCTCATCTTGTTCTTAGTACAGTGGGACTGGACCTCATCAAGGAATCTAAGGAGAGACAACACATTTCAAAACTAATAGTAAAAGCAGACATCACTCTTTAAAAAGTTGTGACATTTGTTCATTACTTACTTGCATATGTACTTGAGGAGATTGTAGTTAGGTAGAGGTAGAGTGCTAACTTGATTTCCAAGCTCCTGGACCCCCTGATAAAAGACCATTTGGACAATTGTTAGACACACAAACATATACATGAACACACATACACACGGGGTTATACTGTACATACCTCCTCCTCATCTTTGGCCAAAAGCTGTGCACAGGTTAGAAAGTCTTCATATTTGGAGAAGGGAATGACTGGTTCGGGCAGCTCTCGCAGGTACAACTTTAGCAAGGATGCCACCGTGTGGACATCTGTGTTACTGCAGGAGAGTACACAAAAAGCTGTCTTCTGGATACGCCATCATTTTATTTTCAAAAAGCCCCCAAGCAACACTCCTCTCTGCCTACCTGTCAAAAAGAGGCTTGTCGCCACAGTCGAAGGCCTCCTGCAGCTCTTTGACCAGGTTGGCCTGTCCTGGCATCCGAAAGAGTCCCTCCTCATCCAAACCCCTCTCCCTGATGAAGTCCACACACTGCTCCACCAGAAGGGGGGCCAGCCGGGGGCCAAACTTCTTCTCGTACTGCACTGTGTCGTCTAAACGCTGACCAAATATCCCTGTGGACAGATGGAGGAAATATACTTAATGTCTGCACTGTGAGTCCATCAGATTCTTCACTGATGCATCCACTGAAAGCACTCAGTTGAGCATGTAAATGATGCCATTGAGACTCGGAAGTTGCCAAATGTGTTCTTACCTGTTTAAAATGTACATTTACGAGCACACCACCCTGGCAAGTGCAACCATCAGAGGTTACATTTTAATGCTTTCCATTAACTTGTGTCTTAAATGTGACGGTGGGACTGAAAGTTGGAACAAGGCCTACTGTACTTCACAGTGTTGCCCATCACTGCCCCACTCACAGCTTCACATGCATCATTGTTTAATGCTTTACACCATCCAGACCTCACCTGTGAAGATCGTTGCAGTTAGATAATGTATGTGCAGAATATTAAGAGTCCCCGACCTTCAGTGGGTGAGGAGATTATCATATTGTGAAAACCTGTGACTGGGTCACCATACTTATACCACTAATACTAATTATGCAGAGGCTGCAAACGGAAAGAAAAGGAAAGTATAAATATGTAAATGTGTAACCAGCAGTGATGGAAGTAGTACTCAGATCTTTTACTTGAGTAAAAGTAGAAATACTGAATTCAAAATGTCAGTAAAAGTAAAGTACAAATATTATCAATATTAATATTAACATTATTAAGTAAAAATACTCAGTATGCAGAATGGCTCCTTTCAGTATTATATAATTATAGAATATTATGTTAGGAGTTTAAGGACTAAATGTAGTTTAATGAATCACTGTTGAGTGTTACCTGCTGATTGGCTCCAGCAGTCGCAGCTGGCAGACAGCTCGCAATGATCGTAATGATTCACCGAACAGGAGCTGCACAGCAGCAGCGAGCGTTTCTCATACATCCCAAACCCACATTTCTCCAAGTTCATCCAGTCTGGTTCAGGCATTTGACTCGTTAATCCTGCATGTACAAACTCCTGAACAGCACAAACAACCTGCTGTTGGAGGAAACGACGGAGGAGTTCAGGCAGCAGACGGGGGTCAGTGTGCTGTGACCGCGGTGCTGCTGTTAACGACTGGCGTGTAAGTTGGCGACAGATCTATTCTGGACCGAGGACTGAGAGACAGACACCCCCCTACCCCGTGAACCTGAGAGGGAGGCCGGGCATGTGAGCCATGAGGTAACCGAGCTGATAACAGACGACACCGCCACCCTTTATATATGAATATGGCTGATTTTGATGCTTTTTTCCC
The DNA here is from genome assembly GCA_036023655.1 of Nannoperca australis. Lineage (NCBI taxonomy): Eukaryota > Metazoa > Chordata > Actinopteri > Centrarchiformes > Percichthyidae > Nannoperca > Nannoperca australis. The sequence continues at coordinate 30,979 of JAVQJD010024171.1, read as the reverse complement.
TCTCAGAGAAAATCTGTGAACAGTGGTGTAGTTACAGGGTAGGATTTAGGGGCCCCACACATCCTTGCCTCCTGCCCCCCCCAAACAAACAAACAAACAAACAAAACAAAAACACAACAACTGGACCAGGCGTGAGAATGAAGTCACCACAATTAGTTTGCAGTTTTTTTCCATTTCAATTACACCCGTTTAAAAAACATAATAGTGTTAAAGAGCACTATACAGAATTATACACTATACAATTAAAGCTGGGCTAAGCACATTTTGACCACCAGGGGGCGGAAAAGAAGCTAACAGACACACAACCATGACTAACTGCTGCAGTTTGTGCCTCAGATGGTTAGAAGAGAGGAGAATGTAGGAAATGCCTTCAGAACAGCAATAACTGTTCAAAACTAACCTTTTGGCTTTTGAAAGATCGCTGGGTGTTTTTTTTTAAAGGGAATCGGAGGCTTAGCACTGTGAATGTGATGAGATAATACATGAGACAAACCAGGGCTATGACTAACCACCACATAAATGTGCCGAAATACCACAAGAGCTAGTTAAAAGAGGATAAAAAGCTGAGTATGGCTATAGAGTTGGATGATAATGTGTGGGTTCAGCAGTCATTTGATTCTGTTAATACAAAAAATATTAAGTAAGTACTAAACATGAGGACCTCAAATGGCATTTCATGCCTGTCACTTTAAGGATTGGCTCTCACCTTGGATTCTGTTGCTCTATTAATTGATAAATTGATGACAACTTTTTTATAAGTGCTAACTTCAAGTTTGTGTACAACTGCCTTTTTCAGTTTTTTGTAAGACGGACATAATACGCAATTTGAAAACATCACTTTGGGCTAGTACAACTTTGAAATTGGCAGAATTTATGACATTTATTGATCAAAACTGACAAGATGTAATACTAATCATAAAAGTTTAAAATGAGCCGAGGGAAGTTATACACTACATCACTGGTGTGTTATTCTACATTTGTCCCCCTATTAATATACCGCTCCTTTGTAACCCAACACCATGCTGTTCAGCTGCTCCTTATGTCCCAGTTCACACCCAGACAGTCCTGCTTATATTTCTGGCCTCCTGTCAAGTACAGTAGTTAGACATCCAGACCGAAGCAGACGAGGTGAGAACTAACCACAGGCTCACTGCTGCACGGAGAGGACAAACAGACTTTTGAGGAGTAAAGAAAACTGATCTTGACTGGATTGAAGATCACCGAACATTTTCTTCTCAGCATGATCCTTGTAGTTCATTACTCGCCACAGTGAGAAACCCAACAGAAGCACCATGTTCTCTATTTCTGAATTTAACTGGAACAGATTGACAGCAAACTCTGATCACATTTCCTCCGTCAGGTACAGTAGTTGGACACCAGGAACGGAGACATCAGGGTGAGAATTAACGGCAGGCTAAAGAAACGAGACACGACTGGGCTCAAGTATGTAACAGTATGATCCAGACACAGCAGGGGAGGTGGCCTGTAGCCTTTTCCAATTTTGGCCGCAATATTTTTGTTTCAAGAAGGTCTTGCAAGATCTCTGCAGGGTTTATACAGCGTATGAAGTAAAATTCAAGCACTTTTCAAGTATGTTCAAGGTGCCAAAAGCAAAAATGTCTATAAACGTTCAAATAAAGTTGACAGAATCCCTTTACACCCACAGCAGTCAATGTCTATTGTCACTTTGTTTCTTTTACCATCTGTTCATATTAACTTTGAATGTATTTTTATCATAATTATTTAAAGCTTCCTAATATTATTGCTGGTTGCTGTCTTTTCTGTAGCTGGACTTAATCTGTCTTGTATGTTTTATGAGGTCAAACGTGTTCAGGGAGGAAAATCTGTGTTGTTTTTTTTTTAAATGATCATGTTTCAGGTCATAGGTTTGGCTTTACCTCCTCCAAACGGCGCCCAGATGACCCGCCGTATGGCCTTGACCCAGTCATCCATGTCTGTCTGGGAGTTTGCCATAAGCAGGAAGGATTCATGGCTGATCGGTGCCCGGTCCTTCTCTCCTGTTCCACCTGTAGGGACAAATGAGGGTAAGAAAGGACACTTTACAGTAAGGTTTTTCACCACTAGATGGCAAAATTGTCCTGTTATCCATTCTCTGTATTTGTACTCCAACCCTCCTGCCCTGTAATAATAGCACCAGTGTCCCAGCTGATTTTAGTGGATGCAGAAGTAGAATGAGCATCATTTTCAAAAATTTTTAAATCCCATAAACATTAGTGAGGTGTGCAGATTTCACAGCTGCCAGCGTATGAAACTGAATATCTATGTGAAACTAGAATTATAATGCACAATAAGGCATGTTAGGTTGACATAAGAATGCTGGGCATTTCTGTACAGCAGCAAAACAACATAGACGGCAGGACCCCATCCCGTTGTGTATTACAATGTTGTTCTCTGCTATACATTTAAAGAATCAGGAGAACATGTCATCTGTTTCCAGTTTGCCTGAGCCATTAGTGTTGCATGCGGTTGTTGCCACAGTCACAGTCATTGTTGTCACAGTCATTTAGCTGCGAGGAGGGAATCCAAATATAAACAGCAGTGCCATAAAGGTCTAAGTGCCATTGTCACCCAGCTTTGCAAACTCACACTGTCATGATGAGCAACACACTGTGTCTTCAGATGTGTTCCAGTGTCTTGGAAATAGTGGACTAAGGATTTGGCATTATTTGATGTTTTGCCCTCATTAATGCATAATGTGTGTGTGTGTGTGTGTGTGTGTGTGTATGATGATGTTGAATAGAATCTAAATGAGTGCTTTGATTTGTCCTCAGGAAAAGAGATGAATTAAAAGTGCAATTCAAAATATAGAGAGGAGACTCAGACATAAAGGACTCATGCCACGTCCAATATTTCCTCTTCTGAGAATCATGCCCTGATAAGACACACACAGCCACTTAAAATCAATCCAAACACAGGCGACAGACACAGAAAGTATTGGAACATCCAAGCCTGGCTGGATGAGGAGTACAAAGATCCATTTTGCAGCCCATTAAGATAACACTGACTGCAGGATTTACGGAGACGCTCTCGTTTTCCCCTCAAAGTCTCAGTGATCTGTTTGATTTCCATGTGACGATCATCAGACAGAGATTGACATTTGAGCCTGCAAGACAGATGAATGTTTATAGCGTGTGTGTGTGTGTGTGTGTGTGTGTGTGTGTGTTAAATGTCTTGACATTCAAGAACTGAAGCTATAATTCTTAGCAATTGCAGCTTCAGTTCTTAAATGTCAGACTGCTCGCCGACTGTTGAATGGGAGATGAGGACAGAGGAGAGGTCATGTCTGTAGTGTTTCTATAGTGTGATGTCACGGTGCGAGCTTGTTAAACTGCCAGTATGGAGAGAGATACCTGTATATCATCAGAAGAAGAGAGTCAGGTGATGTAATGCGTCTTTGAACATGGTCACGCAGAACGTTGTGACCGCATCTCTAAACAGTCTTCTGGGCGAGCAAAGGCCATGCAGTTTATACAGTATATGGTGTGTGTTGTGCCTCAGGCCATGTCCTCTATTAATAATGTGACTGATGATTGGCTGCTATGAACTGGTTGCGGATTAACTTTATACGACCTCTGTGCTGCTTATTATTGGTGTTGTGAATTAGAGACAGAGAGAGACAGACAGACAGACAGACAGACGGAGTGAGAGAGTTAGCCAACAAGTGAATGAGTGAGAGGCAGAAAGAGAAACTAACAGATAAGTGTGCATTTAGTTACACAAACATTGAGGACCAAGCAATGCAGCAAGTAGCATTATAGCTTACAGCACAGGTTCTACTACCTGATACTATGCAGCCACACACACAACATAATGATAAACCCATACATGTTCAACCTCATGCTTGGTCAGCTCTTCTTTAGTGTGTCTGAGAGAATTCATGTGCTGTTGCTACTTTGTGTTGCCAGTTAATAGACAATCAACACTTCAGGATTTCGGCTCAGCCTGTTGAACAGGACGGATGGAAATCCAGGACTGTTGGCTACACATCATCTTGTCTAATGATCAGTTTACAAGAATCGGTAACACTCACAAGTCAAGCTCACAAGTCACTGTGTCAATACTGTGCAAGAAGCAATAAGAAAGAATGAAATCATAAAAAATATTTATGATAACAATGAAAAATACAGGCCAGACTAAAGAATACTCATGGATAACCTTCCAGTGAGTGCTGGAATACTAGACTACAGCCAAAACCCATTACCGCCTGACCTTACAGATCCCTTCAGATCTAACCTCGTGTTTTTCATTCAGCATGCACTGCTGTGGACACAACAACTCAGACAGTACAGTAAACACTGAATTACAATCAGAAAAGTAGTTATTAGCTGCTTTAAATCATTTATGTAATAATTTATATTAGATTATATTAATTGTCATATCAGGATACTACTTGCCTTGCTAATTAGATACTCCAAGAACAAAGCAAAAGAGTGAAGGAGAGGAAAATGTCTCTAAACTGCAATACATCTTTAAAAGAATAATAATAAAAAGGTTGTTAGCAAAATGTTTGAATAATTCCTGAAGTAGGTAAGTCACTGGCAAAACAAAAAACAAAACAAATGTAAAAATAAATGATACTATAAAGTTAGTTTTTGTTCAAATGTATAATGTCAATATATGATGTATCTTGCAAACAAGCCTTAGCTAAGAGTCAGTGCCTTTTTATTACTATGCAACAAAAAGCCATATAAGAGGTTGCTATCTGAGCCTTCATCAGTCTCAAAGCTACTCAAGCGCTCTGCTACTCTTGTTAAAAATCTCCAGCATCTGTTTCCCGTTACCTTGGAGATGTTGTTTCTTCAGTCTGTCCGGCTTGCAGCAGACCGGCCCCATGTCTGCGTGAGCGGCGCAGGCTGGAGCTGGGACTGGAGCTGGGACTGGCTCTGGCCTAAAACTGCTGCAGCATGAAGCGGCTTTTCCGCTGCCACCAAGTCCGCTTGGAAGGAGATCAGTACGCAGGTAGCACTGACGGCCAGAACCTGCCAGTGAGGCATGCTCAATGCCGCACAAACAAAACCTGTCAAACGAGTCCCACTTCTTGCCCTTCACTCATTTATTCTGTCCATTCATTCACTCTTTTCTCCCTGTTTCTTTCATTCAGCAGTGTGGGCAGCAGGTCCGTTCCCTCGGCCCCCCTGGGGAGAAGCAAATCCCTGAGGAGTGTAACAAGGCGCTCTCTCTCTCTCTCTCTCTCTCTCTCTCTCTCTCTCTGAGTGTGTGTGTGAGATGGGCTGTCCTCCAATCTTTGCCAAACAAACTTGTATACACACACACAGCCAGAAAACAGACAATGCCAATCAATCTCTGTGAAATACAGGCTGTACAGACTTTGGATTCTTCCTTTACTCAGACTTATTGCAGGATCATACCTGTATGGATGTAAAATCCTGTTTTGCCACTTTCTTTCACTGATTGCTGTAACACAATCAACCTCGAAATGTCTCGATTTGCTGTTCTAAGTACATTAATTTATCCGCTCTGTTTCTTCAAAATGCCACTCAAGTGAATAGAGGACAAGCATGTGGTTGATGCATGCTTCAATAAAACTCTGTGGTCCATATTCTTCATTTCAGCCATTTACTGCGTAACTATATTGAAACTGATTAACAAGCACAGACTGTAACCAAACCATTCCATATAGTATTCCACCTATAAATATTTTATCAATCCAAGATTCAAGAAAAGCCATGAAAGCACTGCCTTTTTTGTTTGATTGACAGGTAATCATAGGGAAGTAGCAACAACGATGGAGACTAAATATTAAATACAGAACTGCAATCTCACACAATATAAAAATGTATTATTCATTATGAGATGTATTAAGCATCTCTTCTTTTTCATACTGCAAATTACAAGAATCTTTCTGTCTAGCACCCTCAGTGTATACAGTAGCCTATACATTGTACATGACATTCTTGGAATTTGCTGTATTTACAGTACTGTATGTTTATTATCCCATTAACCCCTATTTAGAGTGTCCGTTTGGTACCAATAGGTGATTGAAGCATGACTGTCAGTGTTTGTGTATGTGTAGTCTACTATCAACCACCAGGAGAAACCAGTATCTTCATGCACAGTTATAAAAAAAGCTACAAGACAAAATACATTTTGGTTTAATGTATCTTGACCATAAAACATCCCCACTTCAACTACACTATCACATCAACATCACTCTTCCCCCAGACACGTAATCCTCTGTTAAAAGTATGGATTTTACACCCACTTGTGTCTAGAAATGCGTCACCAGGGAAACTGGTTACACCAAGAAATTAGTTAAAGTAAAGGTTTGACATTTAGGGAAATACGTGTATTTGTTTTCTTGCTGAGAGTTAGCTGAGAGGATTGATACCACTTTCATGTCTGTACAGTAAGTGTAAAGCTAGAGCTTGTCAGCATTCCATTAGTTTAGTTTAGCACAAAGACTGGAAGCAGGGAAAAACAGCTGGCTGACAAATCTGCCTACCACCACCTATACATTTGACTTATCAACACGTTATACCTAGTTTTCTTAATTTAAAACACAAACCAAAATGTATTGCTAGCTGTTTCTCCCTGTCTTCATGCTAGCCTCAGAACTACGTATTTTTTATCGCTAATTAGCGTACCATAGTGTAACCATGTCCCTCAACAGAAGAACAAAAAATCACTTTCTCCTTGGGTGTTTTCTAAAATTCATGATATCCGACAGGAGAATCTGTGTGCCATAAAACCTCCCTATTTGTCCCTGTACACATCTAGCAATGGTTTTTGACGACCACAGATCAAAACCTGGCTAACAATAAGACCCAGTGAGGTTTAACATAACACCGACGTAAAGAGTTGTGTACAGGTGAAATGGTACATCTGACACACTGAAAGCTCCTGTGTGTAGTTGTGCATGCATGGACGAGTGTTTGCGAGTGTGTGGGCTGACCTAGTCCACAATAATGAATAAGCAGAAGCTGTCATGTTTGCACAGGCGCAACTCTGTTGTGTGTGTGTGTGTGTTCTGTTTTTTCAGATGGCTTAATTGCTTCACACTACTACAACAGAGGGCTTACAGCCTCGAGTCAGCCGTTAAATACAGAGACTATTTGAAAATATCCAGTTATTTGCCTTTTTCCTTCATGCCTGCAGGCTTTGAGACAAGCTCAGTTCAGACTCTGGCACATGACTGTTGAATCGGCTTTGTTTGGGTGCACTGCTCGTTCTGTTTGGAGCACACACAGATAAAAAACATGGTGGGAGTCCAATTTTTAAATTGCATGAATGCTTAACTACTGCTGCTATTTCACTCAAATGCCAAGAGGAAAATAACAAGGAGCAGCACGTGGAGTTATGTGTTTCTTTAGCTTCCACTGAGCAACATTCAAGAAGGAACCGACCAGGATAACTCTGTGTTGAATGTGTCGATGCAGGATAAATGTACACATGGAGTTTGGCTCCATACAGGCTATGACCCAGAGATCGTGTGCCCGTTAGACATTTGTACTGAATGATGAGTTTACTTTTTTTTTTTTTTTTTGAGCATGTCCTGAGTAAGTTTTATGAGAAAGTGTCCTCAATCTGCGTCTGTAAACACAGGCAAGGCCTTGTCATGGATAAAGAAGTGCATCATGCAGCTGCAATCTATCTTGTATCTACCTTTTCCAACAGGACCGGGTACTCCGTATCTGCACAATAAACATGGGCAGTGAATTTACCCTGTGGCTGTGCACACACGCACACACACATGCACGCACACGCACACAGTCAAACAAAAACAAAGCCCATCAGTCAATGACATGACCCAGATGAACAGCCAAGGTCCCTGGGCTCCTTTCAAGGACAAGGCTAGTATTACCGTGGACAAAGGAGTGCTGAGAGTGAGAGAAACCCGGCGGCTTCATTTATGGGCTGCTCTGACCTCAAATTGAGGGTTTATCAGTCTGTGCCTCTCAGATGTGTGGTTTTCTATCGTTTGTGTGGTAGCAAAGTGAAGCTACCCCTGCTCACCGCTGTATGATACGCTAGCAGTACCTTACCAAATAAAAAGACCCGGAGTGTCTTGCCCATGGACACTGTCATATGGGCATGGGATCATATGCGATCCTGTTTTTCTTAAACCACAAAGACTTAAGGACTCGTGTACACAGGATACATTTTTTCAGTGGCTAAAACAGTAAAGACTCACTGTGAAGCATGAACAGGGCGGCATTAGTGCAAAAAGAGGATCTGTGCTTATTGAGCTACTGTTTTGCCAGAGCGTGCTGAGTGACCATGTTTCCATGTTACTACATCAGGTAGATTAAAAAAATCAGCTGCTGTCGTGAACATCAGGCTGTTTTTAAGAATGGGAGGGAGGGAGCACTGTCCTCTAGCAGGCGCTACTTTTAACACAGCGTGAAGCCTATTTGTTTCATACAGCAGGAGTGAATAAAGTCTCCATCGCTCTAAGCCGATTAGAGAGTGGAGAAAGAGCAGAGTATCTTGTGTGTTTCTCCCCAAGGAGCCGACAAATCTAATTTACACCACTGTAAAGAGAAGATATAGTCAGCACTGGGGTTGAAAAGGGGGGAAGAATAACTCATAGACTCCTGCTGTTGATCTCGTCTAAGGACCTCTAAGTCTTCATCATGTTATTACCTCCCCCACACATCTCTCCTCATGTTGAGCATTTCCGCTGGCCTCTTCTGACCTGCCTCCTACTCTTCGTCCTACCTGTATCTTTGCATCTTTCCCCCCATATGACTGTTTCCTCTCCCCCTCCCCCCCTTGTCTGTCATGGTTGCCAGGCCTGCAGGCCTGTGCGTAGAAACTCACTGGGGCTCTCACCCCTCTGCTATGTTGACTGGCCATAAACAAAACACACAGAGACTCACAAGCCAATGTCGGCCATTCTAAACACAAGGGGAGACCAAGCAAACACTCCCAGGATGACAGAGTGATACATGGAGCCAGAGCGATGGGCTGTGCTGCCTCTCAGCCCAGCTGCTGCCTCGCAATTGTGATTGTAGGACTTGATTTTGGAGGTTAAACTTGTAGTTGTGTGGTTGTTGGATAGCGGTGTCATGGTGAAACATCACATCTACACACATACTAGATACGTGAAAGTAAGTGTTGTATGCGAGGTCAATCCATCCAGACTGTTGAAGCATGACGGCTCACTAACAGACCTGAGATCTGCAGGCACAGAGCAGCTTGAGATGATGGAGAGGCCAATTTGTTTTCTTTTTATTTTATTTTATTAAAAATGTAATACTGGTACCTGACATCTGCAGCTCTGAGGTCATGCCATGTGCGGTAAGGAGATCGACCACTGCGCCAACTAATCCCTGGCTAACAGTGCTCTCTGCTGTCTGGATACAGAATAGCAGCCAGATGATAAAGGTAATTATCCTGCTGTTGTTTAACACATTATGTTTTTAAGGTTGTGCAGACAAAAACAACTATTTTATTTTACAACTACTTTATTTAGATAATGATCACAAATCACAGAACCAAGGATTAATAATGTATCTAATATATTGTTTCTCATTGCTGGGCCGGTTGTTAACTTAACTTTATTGTGTTTTTAGATATTTTCAGTGAGTAAAAACTGCACTTAGGGATGTGTTTTTGTAGTATGCCTCACTTAAAAGACACATTTTGGGCAAAGACTGCTTTGTAATGTGGTGTATGATGATCGACCAGCATACATGTTGACAGGTATTGAATTTAACTCACATTTTAACAAAATGTTTTAATCAAATCTATATTGGATATGGAAGTTATCAAGTTTACATGGTGCTTGGATTATTGATAATTTAAGTAAAAAACACAACTAGTGGGAATATAACAATGTAACTATATAACTAAGTATATATAACTATGTTGAAAAATGTAATGCATACTATTGCAACAAGAGGAGCATAAATGTCCTGTATAGGCCACATGTGGATGCACAGAAATCTGAATCAAAAGGGATTTTTCACCAAAATCATAATCATAAATTATAATCATAATACATATAATGGAAGTCAAATAAAAATCAGAGGTAAGAAGTTAAGGTGGCGGAGGAGGAGATCTCACCTGGCACGATCTCAAAAAGGTGTCTTCCTGGTTCATCCAGATTAGCTGTGAGCTCGTTGACCTGACATCCCTGCAGAGGTATACAGCCCTGAGAGAGAGAGAGAGAGAGAGAGGCACATTCAAATATTGAATATTAGGCTGAAATAGAATAACTTTCTCTAGATGTACTCCTCCCTGTCTTCATACTCTTCTGTTTCTGACTCATTTTAGCTTCTGTCCTTTTTTCTTTATCTTTTTCTTTACAATATTTTAATATGGAAATTTCCATTTCAAAGCGTGTAATGTCCGGTTCCATGTTTGATGTAACATGTATTGACTGTAACGGCACACACTTTCCTTTGTCGGAATAAATCCGGTTATGTATATCAGATTTCCTACCATCCGGCGAGTCTGTATGTTCAACATTGTATCCGTGGTAAGTTTTATGAGCTGATCAGTCAGAGTTCCTGGAGATCTCCATGCAGGACAGTTATGTGTAGTACACGAAAAGATACGTTTGCAGATACAGTCATCTTGTTTAATGGACCACAAATGCAGACCTGTAGTTCAATAAATAAATCCCCCTTCCTTCCTTCCTTCCTTCCTTCCTTTCTTCCTTCCGATCTCACCACTCTTAACCCCTCTAAAATTTTAAGCAGCTACTCCTGTGATTGAACTGGGACCCACACAGATTATCAGAATACATTATCCAGATCAATACCCACTTAGCCCTGAGAACTGAGGCCAAGTGAGCTGTGAAGGGATGCCAGCGTCTGTGGGTCGGCCCCGCTGATCTGCGCACTGGCATCCTCCATCAAACGGGGGAGAGGAGTCTGCCAAATGGCTTCAACCAGAGGGCCGGGCCGTCGCCAACATTAGTCGCCATGGCAACAAATGGAAGGGGTGGGAGCTGGGGATGGATGGTGCACAGGGGCAGGGCAGGAACCGGGGGAGGGGGGGCTCCCAAGGGTGCTATGTGCTTGGAATAACACGAGTCGCTGGCCGGGGATGAATGAATACGAAGAGGCAACACATAACGCAAGAACACAATTCACACAATCAGTGTGAGGTGAAAATGTAGGGGAGATAGCAGTTGTCTTTTTTTTTTTTTTGCTTGGTGACTTTGACGTAGAGCTCAAGTTAATAAGAAACTGTGCTTGCGCACACACACACCCAGCCTAACCTGGTTTGCACATAAATGTCAGTCATCATCCTGGACCAGAACACCGGCTCGGGCCCCCGAAGCCTTGTTCTCTCTTCTCCCGCCGGTGCCGAGGCACAGAGATACCACCCATTGCTATTGATTGGAAGCATGTGCACACATCCAATGAAGCGCTGCCCCCCCTCACATATAAAACCTGGATCCCAGTCAAAGTAGCAGTAGTGACAACATCAAACTCAACGATCAGAAGCACAGTCCTATTTTTTTAAATTTTGAATTAACCCCCCAAACCGTTCAATCCCACAGAACTTTTTTATAATTGTAGTCCAAAATCATTGAGTTTTGTAGTAGCCATATGCAGCCAAGTCTTGTGTTTCATATCTAAAGCTGCAATAATCAATATTTTTATATTAACAAATTAAATGACGTTCATAGTGACAAATCCACAGATAATTATCACCCAACTCTACAGTCCTCAGCTCTACGGGGTGTTTTTAGGTGGTCTACACATCTTAATGTCGCATTAATAGCATTTAGCAATAAATAAAAGGCTAAATCAAGATTCTCATGCATCATCACTTTAAAGATGACAACTTAACTTGGATTGGGTTTATTGAATTGCAGACGAAGACTCATTTTGTATGCACAGCACGAAAGATCTCGTCCTCCACCACCATAGTGTTTGTCTTTGAGCAACAGAAATCTATTGTCCGATAACTGAAGTCTGTTTGTCCTGTAGTGGAGGGAAAGAAAACCTACATAGATCCGGTGTCAATATTGGGGGGGGGGGGATGGGTCAGCAATTTGCCAACATACCCCCTCCCCTAAAAACCCCACCACCACCAGCCTCAAATTTCCTATCGATTAGAAGATGAGAGGGAGAGAAAAAGGCCAGAGTGACACTTTCTCACACATCGTGCTCTCTGAGGGGGGAGGATCTGAGTGTGTGTGTGTGTGCGTGCACGCGCATATTCGACCATGTGTGTGACTTGAATCCACTGGGAGTTGCCAATCAATATAGGCTGGATGGGTATTGCCAAGCTCTGACTAAAGACAGTCTGTCAAAGCCTTCCGTCAGTTGTTCCGCACAGAATGGAGACTGCATGAAGCAACACGTCATTGTGTGTGTGTGTGTGTGTGTGTGTGTGTGTGTGTGTGTGTGTGCTGACAGGGACTGAAAGACAGTGATGGCAGACGGCTGCTTCCTACATTAAATGAACAGCAGTCACGCAGAGTGAAGCCTGAAGAAATCGATAAAGGTGTCGAGATTTCAGCCTGAAATGTAAAGAGATGATTATTATGCTCTGAAGCCGTGTGTGTGTGTGTGTGTGTGTGTCACAGGCCTGCCCCTGCTGTCTTTTGTTGGATTACATCATCGCCTGTCAGCTATGTTAAGTGTCCATCCCAACATCGTTTATATGACTGTGTGTGTGTGTGTGAGAGAAGGGTCAGTCCAGGCCAGCTACCGTACTGCCTGTGAACTCTTCAGCGAGAATCATAATGGGAAAAAGTGAGTCAGCACCTGGCCGCAATAGAAGGCCCTCATCACAGAAGCAATGGGATCGATTAAAGTTAAACTCTGTAAATATTTTTATGATGGTGCTAATGGAGGAGGAAACCAGGCGTCACACGCTGCTCTGCTGTCTGTCCTGATGCACTGAAATGTCCGGTGACTCATCGTTACCACTGTGTATTTTCATCTGTTGTCACAAATAAAGCGTAGTACAGTAGTATTGTCAGTAGAGTTTACTTTAAAGACCATTTCAATTGGTATTTGTGGTTAAGTGTGTTTCCTCTCCTCCTTCCTCTCTTTTCATCCAGGATCATTTTGCAATGCACGCCGTGGCTTGTTTAGATTTTCAGATGCTTTTCATACGGGACAAGAATGAATGGAGGCCCCTGATGTCTTCAGCTACAGCCCATTGGGAACTGCTTATGGAGGATATGGAATATGGGATCCCGTGTTGACTGACATGTAAGTGTGACTGTTAAAATGTTGTCCGTGCATTCTTCTTGATAGCACCTGGCGCCTACATTGCCCACAATGCAACATGACTGCCGACAGCTTGGTCGGAGATTCGGTTGTGTTATGTGCTATCTGCTGCCAGCCTCAGGCAGAGATGGAGAGCAGGCTACAGAAGCCCACACTCCAAGATCTTTTGCATTTTCAAGCAGACCCAACGGACACTGACTCAAGTGACATCACATGAGGCAATTTATCAGACTGTGCTGGTCTCTCTGGAGCCACAAAAGGCTTTAAATACCCCTTTTCTCGTACGCAGTACTCTGTGTTAACAGATTGACCCACTTCCCCTTTAACTGTAATGGATTCCTTTTCCCATACATTTGGGAGAATGTAATTAACAGTGAAATAATCCTGTCAGACTAATAGATTCAGTGACTGAACTCTAAAAATAACTCAAATTGCTTTGCATGTGTTTTTTTTTGTCCACACGTTCAAACACCAGGAGCGATTTGTGGCTCGGTGTCCTGCTTGAGGGCACTTCTACAAGCCAGGTGTCGAACCACCAATTCCCATGATGGATGGCCAGCCTGCTCCACCTCCTGAGCTGCAGTCACCACTCTCACGTTCTCCTTTGACGGAGGATCATTCATCTTCTTTCTCAAACATACCAGAACGTGCTGATGATGTCTAATTCAAATGAAAATAAATAGCGACAACCTGACAGAATAGGGCACATTTTACATGTGCTGCTTCAAACAGGTCAAACAGGTAAAATAACTCTTTACGTTTCCACCCCCTGCTCCGGTATTTTGCAGCCTTATATGAACATAAAACATTTTTTTGTCCTCCAGAGAGTGGGAATCTTCATTGATAAGTGTAACCACACAAGCCAAAGGTCAGCGTGTTCCACTGTGTGCAAAAGTGTTACCTGTGGTTTGGTTTCTTCCTCGTCTTTGTAGAAGAAGAGCTGATCCGAGCGCAGCACAAACCAGCGCAGCTGCCAGTTCTTCATGATGCTGCGCTGCTTCTTCAGCCAGCCCGCTTTCAGCGCCCCCTCCTGGAGGCTGGGGGAGGCCGGTCGGCATGAGCCCCGCGACACCTCGCCCATCACCATGCTCTTGGACCGGGCTGCAAACACACACACACACACACACACACACACACACACAAAGCTTTTTATTCTGTGTGTACACAAGCAAGCAGAAAGACAGGGGGTTGGGTTAAAGGGGACTGAATTGGTGGTTCTGCTTGATGTACTGTGTTCCCTCCATTTCTTTGGCTCGTGTCTTTTCATTTTCTCACTGATAGAACCTCATTCTGTATGCTGTATGCACACACACGCTCTGTCGGGCTCTCCTGTCGCAAACACACACGACCTTCTGCCTCAGGCTGCAACACCTCTAGATGAAGGGGGAGTGGGACTGCAGAGAGGCAGCACGCACAAATAATAACAGAAAGCAGATAAAAGAGTCTGCGAAGGGAGACACACACACACACACACACACACACACACACACAAAGCCTCAGGTGACAGGGATCCCCCCCTTTCATTTCAGAGGGCCTTGGAAGAGACTCATTGTGTGTTGCCACAACCCAGCGGAATAGCAGAGGCTTCTGAGCTGAGATAATAGGACCACATGGGACTGACTGACTGACTCATTCCTGAGCTCAGTCAAGGACAGGCTTACAAGGTGCAGGATGGCAGCCTCAGAGCTGCGTCTCATTGTGCCGTGAGCTACTCACATTGTCCTTGCCGTGGAAAATATTGATGTAAGAGTGACACTTAAATGTTCGGTGTTGTATTATCTCTTACGACCCACTGGGTGATGTCTCACTGCGAGAAAGAAAAAGTGCGCGTTACCAGTTGAGGATAAATTTTGTTGCACAAACCCGGCTGAAGGATTTCAAGGTTTTATAGATGAGGAAAGGCCACAGAGCAACGGTTGGGGGCTATATATCTGGTCAGGCAAACAAGGCAATGCTATTTGATGATCATGTATAATTTATAGAAATCAATTGTGCAGACATCCTCCCTGCTGGTGTGTGTTCTGTGCCGCACACAGAAATGATCAATGTTCAGATGGCGCAGGGGGAAGAAGGGGGGTGGGGGGTGTGAATGGGGATGAAAATGAATGTTTATTCTTTTTTATTGTCTGACGGTGTTTCCAAGGTGGCGAGTGTTTTTTTTTTTTTTGGGGGGGGGGGGGGTTTGTTAACCATGAATTGGCTTTTGGTCTATGAAAATAGGTTTTCACGTGTGAAACAAACATCATCACGACCGTCTCAGTACACCACGTGACAACTGTCACCCTGAGAAATGACACATATTCACAATGTGTTCTCACCTTTAAGCTCAAAACATCTGCTGGAACAGAATCTTTTAGTCCTGCCTGTATCCACACCGCTCATGTTTTATTGTGTTCCCCTCCTGCTCTCTCTCTATTTGCCCCCGCCTCTCCTACCTTGGCTTTTCTCATTTCTCCATCTTGTGATAACAACAGTCTTTTCCAGCTTTGTATTTTCACCCCCCCCGGCCGTCTCCCTCCATTTCTTTTACTTCGACTCACTCTAATTCGTCTCTCCCTCTTTACGTTCGACACTGCTGGTCCTGTTGAATCAAAGCTCTGTTAACACTGAGAGCACATGTGCACCACACACACTCACACACACAAGAGGAGATCCTAGTTCTCGCCGCCGGCACCTTATTCAAGCAATTTTTGTCTAATAAATGAGTTCTTGGATTAGAGGCCGTTTTCATTAGCAGTCTTAATTGCTTTTTCTTTTGGCAATTGGGTGATGCGTTCACAGTAGTTTTATTTCTGCCTGTTAGACCACAGTATGTTTAAAGAAAAACAGTATCAGAGCTCTGCATGTTTACCTCTGCAGCTCTTTTGTCTCCAACCTGCACTGACCACGAGCTATATGGATATGGATACTGTGATATCTTATACTGTATCATCAGCTCTGACATGTTTATCACTAGAAAACCTTAGACGATGCCTAGTCTCTTTAACATTTTGAGTTTTCTGACTGTTTCAATGAACGGTCAAGATACAATTCTTGGCTTTTCCAGTGGCTTCCCAACTCCTGCGTCTTTAAATTTGCTTTTTCATAATTTAGAATTACTTTAGAGATTGTACTTGTGTGATATCTTAGTCCAACTGCCGCCCTCTCTGTTTCTCCCCAGTGGGAACACACCAACCAGATTATTTGGCAGTGTAAACATCATGGACGTAAAGTGTCTCAACAGCGGCGTGAATTGAACCTTAAAACCTTGACCGGGTGTCTTAGTCTTTCCGTTGTATTGCCAGCTAAAAGTGGCACCTCACCACGTTCCTCATGTCTTTCCATCACTTCCTCACCCTGCCAATGTTCGCATAAAAGAGCACCACTGTTTAACACATCAGCTGTCTGAATGGAACATACACTGGCCGATGATTCACGCCTGAGTCACAACAACTGATTTTTGTGTGTGTGTGTGTGTGTGTGCCAAGCACGACTACCCACTCTGCCGATTTGGACCTTCTGCTCAGAGTGATTCAGACCTTCCCTTGGCTTGGGTGGAGCTGGCTCTGTGGTCTCTTCTACAACTATCAACTAAAATGCTGAAAAGAGGCCGTTTTACTGTAAAAGTGCATAATCACTGCAATTCACCGAAACAGGGAGCGTAATTGTGGCTCATTCATTTACAGTAGATAGTAGTTAGGGAAGGGCTGAGTCAAATAATAGGGACTCAACATCATGCCTGACTGTGTGCATGGATGTACAGTATGTACACATTTGTTTACCGTGACGTGCCCTCAATGGTAATGTATGTAAATTGGATGAATAATTCTGGGTGTGGAGCTGAATATCCAGGACTACCAGATGGATTGGCGACTCATTCAGTCATGAGATCATACATGATATCATGTATCATGTGTGTGTGTGTGTGTGTGTGTGTGTGTGTGTGTGTTGGAGAGGAGGGGGTGTGCTAAGCAGAACGTATACTGTTGACCATCAAAATGTTCACATCTAAGCATGCAAGTAATGTTAAAATAAGACCTAAATCAAAACACAAGTGGTAGAGTACAGCACATGAAGGGACATTTCATGTTACATTCTCACACACACACACCCACGTACCTCAGCACACACACTCTAGGCGCCTATGATGTCACTTAATGTAGTTTGCAGTCGTATATTTATCATCAGCAGGAAATGGATGTATGACTCTTGTGCACATTACAGAGGAGCCCATCCATTAGCATGGCACGGCAGGTACTCCACAATAGCTAGACAATACTACACTGATGGCTAAATCACATACACACCATACACACAAGCATACACGCAGGGATGTTGGAGGAATTCAATTTTATTAATCTGGTTGTTGTGCAGTGATTTATGGCCCGTGGAACGAGAGTTACAGGTGCATCAGTGCGTAACTGCCAGTTAGCCTATCATTGTTGATTAATGTGTTAACCATTGTGTGTGTGTGTGTATGTGTGTGTGTGTGCGTGTGTGTGGCAGCCTTCCCTGACAAGCTGGAGGTGTGGCCAATAACATACAGCCCGTGCGAAAGCTGCAGTGGAGCAGAACTGATCTGCGGCAGCGGATGTGTGCATATCTGTGCGTCTCCACATGCTCATTACCTGAGTGTGTCAGTGTGTGATTTTTTTATCTATGCGGCATGCCCTTGCTCACAGTATCTCGTCGTGTAGGGTGTTCGTTCATATGCCTCGGAAAGGCAGGATGTCAGGGTGTTGCTACATTGCAGGACTTTGATCATAAAAACCATGGTAACGCAGATCAGAAAGACACAGCAGGAGAATGAAGCAGCTGATATGTGGGCAATTAAAGCTGCTACTAGATTTCTGGTGCCAGCCAAAGACAAAATGCACCCAGAACCCTATTATAGCTTTAATGTCGCTTGGTTGTAGCCGTTACGTAAGCGCACAGCAAGCAGATTTTTCTTTTATGGAGCAGATTTTGTTGATAAATGTATTCCTTGTTAGAGAAATCTGTCTTCTAGCATCCTACATTGGTAGCGAATTGGGTTTTTACTCTACATTTCTCATTAGAGAGCCAGCAGCAGATTATCTTAGATTAGCACAAAGAAACTGTCCAAAGGAAAACAAACCAACCCACTGTAAAAATTTGTTTTTTTTACAGAATAAATAAACGGGATACCATCTTTTAATTAGGGTACCCCCAGCTTCCAAAGTTATGTTAAGCTAAGCTAACTGTCTGCTGGCTCTAGCTTTGTATTTAGTATACAGACAATTAACTCAAAAGATCAACAACTAACCTTTTAAATTCAAACAAGTCATAGTTTATATATAGCATATAAACTAGTTAGCTTGTCACTGACCTTCCAAAATCAATCATATCGTATATATAGCATATCTATGCTAGTTAGCCTGTCAACTGACCTTCTAACAGTGATCAATGAAAAAGGTCAGTCACATTTATATTACTGATTCATATTTTGAGCGTGCTCTTTGACGTTGTAGTTTGTTGCCAGTCAGAAAGAGTTCAGTCATCTAACATGTCATACGCTCACTGGTTAGGGTTGTGTCCCTTTCTTGACCCACTTTAACCTCAGGCGAGTCTGTACTACATGACTACATCTGCCACATACCAGTTTATTCATGGGCTTCATGCAACAAATGTGATGCCGTCAGCAGTGAAGCACTAATTTACAGACGGTATGCAGAGAACGCTTCTCACGCTGAATCATGGAGTCGCTTTAATCTCTTCAATTTTCACTGTCTTAGCAGGATTGCAGCAGGGATAACCTACTGCCCCCCCCCCCCCCCTTAAGTGTAACAAGATTGCTGATTTTGAAAACCCTTCTTTTCCAACTAAATGCTACATGTGCCAGTTTGTTAAAATGACTTGACGTGGACTAAACGTGATACCATTTACAAAAGGCACCCAGTGAATCCTACTTTACTCAATCAAGGCAGTTGAATGTGTTCTGCCGTCTTAATATATTCGAACACAGATTTTATCCGGTTTTCTGGCAATTTCATGCCGCTCCAGCGGAGGGTTTACACATATCACTCTCATTCTTGGGATCTATTCATTTCATCTAAGTCAGATCCAGCTGTATAATTGCAGTTGAGATTAATGCCAAGGAAGGAAGGAAGGAAGGTAGGACACGCTGGCACACATGGACATATGAATGCATCCATCCACGCAGGCGCGCACACACACACGCACACATACTGTACATACACACACACAGCAGCAGCAGCTGATGGCAGCGTGATAGTGCTGAGCGTTGCAGTGATGAAACTAGAGATGCTGCTCGCTCCTCTTAATAGAATTCACACTGGCAGCATCAGCCAGCTGTAGTAGAATGCTAATGTACGCGGGAGCTTCCCTGCGTGGGCAGACCTGCCGCTTCATTCATTAATATGTGACTGCAGTAGGAAAATAGATGGAGTGGATAAAAAGTGTATCTGCAAACATGTTCTTCTGAAAATCAAAAGCAGAATTATTGGAGAAAAAAGAGCACTTTTTAAAAATGCTATATAATTGTAAAAGTGCAGGTCAATGTCAAGGTAAAGCCACTGCATCACTAACACATCCTCTGGTGTGATAAACTCCCATCTTAGTCCCTGTCAGGTATGGTGTCACTACATAATTATGGATGGATGAGCAGCTGGCAGGTATACTGTAAGCCGTGGAGGCAAACAAACAGTGTCCTACCTCTCCTGGTCTGTCTGATCTTTGGGCTCAGCATGGCTGTCATCGCTGCTCCACACACTCTCCTCTCGGCATGTTCGTGTACATCCAAGCACCCCACCCCTGTCTCTCCCTCTGCCTCTCTGTGTCTTTGCCACTCTCCTCTTCTTCTCTCTCTGACCTTCTGCAGTGCGGCCGGCAGCTAGGGGGTTGGGTGAACAGGGGAGGGGAGGAGAATGGAAAGAGAAGGGGGTGGTGGAGGAGGAGGAGGAACAACCCCTCTTTTTCTTTTCTGCGCACACGCCCAGTGGCCTCCACCCCTCCCTGTTACATTATTCATAGCGATACATCCGCCCGGGGTAGATGGAGGAGGAGGTTTTTGGGGTGGGTCTCCCGCCGGCAGACCTGACGGGCTAACAGATGCGTGGTTTTAAGTGTTGTTATTTTCTGCAATTAGTGTTTTTCATAGAGATCTACATGTTTGTAAAGGAGAGAAAGAAGGGGAGGGGGTGTTCATCTGGCAGGTGTCTCCTCCTCCTGCATCTAATTAAGCTGTAGAGGTCCTCAGCTCGTCTCCACCTCCTTCCCTTAATCACTCATTTTCCCTCAGCCTTCCTGTTTCCTCTCTTATTTTCTTCCTGCCTCTCTCTCTCTCTTGCTACATCAACGTTTGATCTTTTTTAAAATCCTCCTCCTGCCTCTCTCGCCACAATTTGCTTCTCATTTTACCACAAACCCGTCAGTCTCTTCTCTCTTTTCTTTTCCCCTTAATTACTTTCCTTAACCGTTTCTGTCTTTGCCACTCTCGGCTGTCTAAGAATGATGCTGCCTTCAACTCAAAGTCAAACGTGGGAAATTCCCATCTCGTACAGTAGGTCGTAATTACATCCTCCAGGCATTCCAGTGGCACAACTAAGAAAAAACGGGGGAGAAAAAAAATACTATTCCTCTCCTAACAGACAATGTCACGTCGCCTCGAGCTACTGTGGCCTGTAATTGACAGAATATAGTGTGTAGGAGTGTGCCACTGGTAGAAGGAGACACTGACAGCTAAGAGGAAATTGTCACCAGTGTTCATTTTGGCACCTGATTTTGATTTTGATGCAGTTTAGTCTCATTTTTGGTGCCTTTTTAATTTTGATGTCTACTGAGCATTTCAAGACTACAGCTGTCGTCATGTTTGTGTACTTTTACCATGGTTACAGACGTCGTCTTTTGCGAGGACAGCAGAAAAGGCTGTGTTTAGTTGTTCTGCGATAACAGGCTCACCCTTCTCAGTGAATCCAGCTGTCATTCCCAAACCTAGGCTGTTTGAGCAGAGCCGCCCACTCACTGATGTTCTTGCTCACCTAGCATTACCGCAGCTATGTGCTCTCCACTGCAGAGCGGCCCAATCGTTCACCACAGTACTGATCACTGTGCGGGTTTAGCTTGGGGCGAGCAGCTAAAATATCAGGTCACATTAACGCAGGAATATCCAATATCCAAACGTCCATATGTAGCAACTTTTAGTCAGGAAAAAAAGGCAGGAAGTCTTAAAAGCTTTTTTAAAAGCTAGAAATGTCAACATCTCATTAGAAACACCTTCATTGTAATAACCAAACATGACCACCTTTTAAGACAAAAGAACATTTTGTCCAGGGAAGAAAAAAGTACACAGCGAGAAAGTTTTGTTCAGTTTTTAAAGTGAAGTGTGTGTTTGGACATTTTGCTTTCAAGGCCTGTTTCTGGGCATTTTCCCCATCTGATGTAGAAATTTCCCACCCTCGGTCTTCTCTGGAAGGCAGCATCAGACCTGTCGTTGCTGTTAGCAGCTGTGCTACAGCAGCCGGGCTTCCCTCCTCCACCAGTGTGTGGAGGATAATAGCCTTAAGTCCTGCACTGCAATTGAATCAGAGCTGGCCTCACGATAACCACAGCTGCTCTTATTACAGAGCAAAGAGGGAGAGGGACGCAGAGGGGGTGGAGGAGTGTGTGTGTGAGTGTGTTTGTGTGTGTGTGTACCCTCACAGTACATGCACATGTACACACAAGCCAACAAGCAGTTAAAATGAAGCAGCAAATACAAAGATTGATGTACCGCCCGCACACACGGGTAAACCAAAAATGAGCCAAAAGGAGGTTGACAGAGAGAGATAGGGGTCACACGAGCTGAAATGAAACAGAGAGAAAGCGGGCGCGCGCACGCACACACACACACACACACACACACAAAGAAGCCAAAATGAGACGGCAACCAAAAAAGCCTTCAGTGCTTCAGTGTTTGGTTTAAGACTGAGGTTGGGTGAAAGCGAAGTGGCCACACCGTGCTGGGTGTGGCTCTGGATGTTATGTTCTTCTTAATTTATCGCCAGAATCCTCCTCATTTTGTTCGGTTATCACGGATCAGAATGTTGGACAAAAGAGGGAGAGACAGGAAGGTGAGAAGAGGAGGGAACGTGGACTCAAACCAGTGCTCATCCCATAGCTGGGCTGCTCTCTTACTTATTTAAATCTGATATTAAGATAAGATAACTTAAGGGGAACGGGTTGTATCCTACGAGCAACGAGAGTAGGGTTGGTTTTAGTGTTGACCTTTGACCTGACTTCCAAGTAACAAGTCCTCAGGATTCACAGTGTTTAGAAAAACCTTTTTAAAAATTGATACCAAGGTCGATTAAAATTTCATATTGGCTGGGATGGGCTGTGCTAAAACAGACCAGTGGCTGGCTGCCGAAGGTGTGACTGTTGACTTAGCATTACTTATTGATCGTTACCAGCAATGAAAGAGAGGCTCTATTTACATTACATCTACCTTACTTACTATCTTATCTATTATATCTATGAATATTTTCTCAATTAATATTCTAGAACATACACAGTGTATCAATATATGTCAGTATCTCTATAGAAAACTAAATAAACATTTATCGTGACGGAGGGTTTCATTCATTTTGCAGCTGAAAGCTGAAATCATAATAATTAATCTTAATGCTCTGGGGAGTTGTAATTGTGCTGTGGTTAATACTGAAGGTAAAACACTGCAGTAGGAACATTCGGCAAAGTGATTTACACATTTAGCTCATTAAAACTAATTTTCTGTAATAAATAACAGTCAAGTGACGGAAGCTCTCATATCACATCCTTTAATTAGAAGAAAGAAAATGAAACTGGTGCTTGTTAGGAGAGCAGTGTGACTGAATGAAGAGACACGGCAGACAAGAGTTGTCCCATGAGGTCTGTCTGTCTGTCTGCCTTTCTGTCTTACTCTCTCAATCCCCATCTCTGACCCCACAACCCTCCCTCCTTACTACTCTGTCACTGACAATTAGCACAGGGCCATGACTTCATCCACTAATGGTTGTGAGAGGAGATGACAGGACAGCAGACTGTGGTGTATGCAATATGGATGGAAGCCTTCTGCCTGTCTGACTGTGTGTGTGTCTCGTCGTCTGAAGTTTTGTCTGCCTACAGTTACATAAGCATTTTTCAGAAGACGTGCTGCTCTGAAGGCTGTAAAGAAATAAGCTGACATTAACGTCAGAGTCAGGAAGCCAACACTAGTATATAGTGAGGTCCCAATGTCAAATCCAGGCTGGCTGCTGTTCCACTATCTAGTAACTCAATGCAACCTCTCATTAGGTTTTAGTTTTTTAAAGCCTTCCTCTTTTCTGAGAGTGAAATGTGTTTTTAGGGATTCAATCCATATGTTTACTACTACAGCACCTGCTATTTGAAATGGACCTGGCAGTGATTTTAACAAAGTTGAACAACGGTTTATTTGCAAAAACGTCCATATATATATATATATATATATAGTGACAAACCCACAGAGAACTATCACCCACAACTCAAACTGTTATGGTTCAGTCTCACCGCTCTCATCAGCATGGTTTGCAGACACAGAAGGACGCTGTTATCACAGAACAAGCTCTGATAAACTCGATATCTACTGCCCAGCACCAAACAGCTTAGACACTAGCTGCTGAACACAGTGCAGCATTAAGCTGCTAAAAAGCCAGGTATTTTTCTCAGGAGCTGGTGGAGACCAAAGCCGGAGCTGGTGGCCCAACTCCAAATGAATGCTAATGCTAAGTGTTTGCTAACACAAAGTATCTACTTTTACCAGGTGATAATATGTCTATTTTTATAATATCGGTGTGCTGCCTCCAAGTGGAAAATAAATGTATTATCACAGGTAATGATCATTTGCTTTATAATGTCAATGTGATTTTGAATTTAGCTGAATCAGGCCTTATTGATGTCTTCAAATAAATGTGGCGATGATTAAGTTTAACAGTACCTTTTCATACGTAAAAATGTAAATGTTAGAAGAACATTGAGCCCACGGAGAGACCCACAATGCCTTTTTGAGTTCCTGGTTTCATTTCTCAGAATGTAACAAACTCCAAGTGGCCTCCATCTTGGCCAATAAAAGAGCCAGGACCAAGCAATCTAAATTAATTAGATTCTATTTGTGGCCACATTGCTTTGCCTCTACAACAATTCTGTTTCATTCATCCTGCCTGTCCGTGTGCGTTTGGGTGATTGACGTACGAGAGAGAGTGGGAGGGAGGATGGAGAGACTGGTGGAATGGGCTGAGAAAGTAAAAGCTGGGAGAAAGGGGGGGGGGAAATGCAGCACATCTATAATGTGTGTGCATGTGTGTGGATTGATTTTCAATAGCACCGACAGTGTTCATGCGCCCGTGAATGTTGCCCAAAGAACACTAGACTGATCAGCTGTAACGGACCTTTGGCTCCAGCTGCACGCTAGTAAACCAACACTAAACTGTAAATGTAAGACAAGAACAGATAAATAAATCCTAGATTTTAAACCTGAAACTTGGGAACAAAGAAATATTCATGAAGTTGCAATAATGTGTAAACATTTATTTACCTGTGACAAACCAACAGAAAATTCCATAAGACTGATAATGTACGGCTATAAATACACAAGTGGCTACAGCAACTATTAACAGTATTTCCCTCGTGTTTTACTGTAACATCGCTCAGTCTCACAATACGACTGAGTCAATACGAGGCTGCTCGCGTCTTAATGAGTCTATCTGCTGAGATCTTAATCCAGTCGAGTCAGCACTCCTCAGCTCAGCCGACGACAGGCCTCTGAGGTTATTTGCTGTTTTCAGATGGCATTGACTGGTTGTGTGGACACAGTGAAGACGCTGAGGACGGGGTGAGAAAGAGAATTGATCTCAATCTGGTAATAAGATAGATCGGTGTAAACAAAGGACAGAAGCTATGGCCTTCATCCTCTTCAAACAATGTTTTCCAAGTTGACCCCTAATATGTCCTGAAAAGTGATAATAAAGAATCAGCAACTCAATAAGCAACAAAGGGTTGAAACGCTAACAAAATGCCCGTAGCGACCTAAAAACATTAGATATTAGCATGTCAAAAGATGATTTCAGCACTCAATGTCTACAAACTCTGCATGCTACATACATAGCGTTCAGATTTAGCCACATTCCACTATAACACAAGCTGCATACTGTCAAAATACTTTAACTTAACTTACAGAAAAATAGCAAAAAACTGACTGATTTGTACTCAAAATTCACTCTCCTTTTAACTCAGTTTTGCTATGACTCTGTAGCCGCTAAATGCTACGCTATGTTCACGAGCTAGTTGCTAACTTGTGTGGGGTTTCAGAGCTGAAAATATCTGATGAGAGTAGTTCGCGAGTCAATTCTGGTGGGTTTGTCACTACAAGCGACTCTTTTCACATTATTATGAATTCATTTTTAATTTACAAACAGTGATTATTGCAGCTTTAAATGAAAGCTCAATGCATCGTCACTAAACTATTAGTCATTATAAGCAAATGCATAGAGACCAAAACAATTAGACAAAATGAACATTATGTGAATCAATGCACACATGTTCAAGGATTTCAAAATCCCACAATCGTACAATTTAAACAAGAAAAAGGCCAAAATATAAATTTGTAGTTATTCAAAGGACAATGATGATTAATATATTTAATTTCCTACAGTGAAGATCACCTATGATGTGCAGAAATCAGCATTCCCCCCCCCCCAAGACCTTTCAAATAAACACGTTAGCATCCACAATGTGCCTACAATGTACTGACAAAATACTTTTACTGGAATTAAAGTCACATAATTTATTGCTTGCTAAGAATCAATGGCCACCACGGTGCTGCTTACATGTGTTGGTGCTCAGTGAGTCTTTGCTGCCCTCTAGGCCAAAAAGATGGTCAACACATGCAGTTTAGTATAGCTTTGGTACTTTTCATGCAGTTAAAACCTGCAAACCTAAAAATGATTTAACTGCGATCACTGCTTGAAATTGGATTGATGTTGATTGAGGATTCTGTTTTTACACTGCGTCCCACCATAAACCATTTCTGCCATCAAAGAGGGCAATTGGATATAACGATCATTTTTTAACACTGTGGAACTTTCTTTTGAATAACATTTGAAGGCTGGTTGTTGTTGGTGAAAAATGCAGTTGAACTGGAAAACCCATGTGTTCAGAAGCATCTGTAAGTGTCTTTGACCAAAGCAATCGATAGCAGCTCCATAGAAGTCAGTTTGTATCTATGCCTCACGCACATCTAGAGGATGTTTAATTAGGCTCTGCACTGTACGTCTCAAAACAGCAGATGGTGCTGAAGTGCAAGTGAAAACCAATTTACAATTAAGAGTAAAGCACAGCATGAAATCATCTCACATGCTTGAGTTTCCAGTGAGGTAAAATAAAAGGAGTAATAAATAATAATTTGAAATGTCCTTCTCTGAATGTGTTTTTTTAAGTTGAACCAATCTCTACATCTTCCTGTCTTCCTCTCCTCTAGAACTCAGTAAATGGGGCGCCGTCTTTTTTGCCACATCTTCCAACTTCTTCCTCTCGGTTTGGCACTTATTCAGGCAGTCCTCACACAGGTTGCTCTCCTTGACCAGGTAAAGCTTCTCTGTGATCATGAGTGACTCGTGGCCGGGGCCCAGCTTAGTGAAGATGGGGTTCCTGTCCAGGTTGACCTTCTCCAGCTTGTTGAGCCCGGAGAGGCAGCCAGGGACGCGGGTGAACCGATTGTCGGAGAGGCCGACGTAGCGGAGCTCCTTCAGTGCGCCGATGGAGCTGGGGAGAGCTTCCAGCTGGTTGAGACCCAGGTTGAGCGTGTGGAGTTTCTTCAGCAGGCCGAGCTCGCTGGGGAGGCTTGTCAGACGGTTGTTGCACAGGTTCAAAACCAGCAGGTTCTGGAGACGGCCGATAGTCACAGGGAGCTTTTCCAGCTGCAACAGAAACGGCAACTCATTCTGTAATACTGGGATTTGGTCACAGATTTGTAGACTCCAAGTCCAAGTAAAGATAACCATCATGACTCCACGTGACGAGCAAGCTAACCCTAAAAACTGAGATTGCAGTAGCATGTATGTGAAACATACAGTATTTTGTATCAGTTAATAAAGACATATAGTCAAATAAACCAAACATTCTGTCCTACTCACATAGTTACTGTGCAGATCCAAAAGGCAGATGCTGACGAAATGGTCAATGAAGTCTGGTACCTTTCTGATCAGGTTCCTACTCAAGTCCAGTTCATCCATGCCGCACAGCTTCTGGATGGACTTTGGCACCGTGGAGATCTCCTTGAAACTGAGATCCAGGCAGCGTTTACCGTCCAGTGTCAACTCCACGCAGTCCTGAGCCATTTTCAAGGTGATTGTCTGACTTTTGGCCTGTTTGGTTTTCTTTCCCTTTGCCATTGTGCTGCAGGGAGACATGGGGCGTTGACGGGGGTCTGTGGTTAACAGTATCCAGTAATGCGCTGTGACACAAGAGTTGACAAGTGGAACCGGTCTGCAAGATTAGGTTACCCAACACAGTCCAACCAGGTGAAACGGTAGACAAAGGTGAGCTAAAATAACATTACCACCCATTGTTCCATGACAAAGCACAATAACTAACACGTTGGAGGGGCTTTATTCTAGCGTATTTAAAATGAGTTTTTAGCGTACAGAACACTGGTAATTCAGGGGCCGATTGTATTGTACTTTAAAACAGTGTTCAGAAGGTCGACTGTATTGACTGGAACTGAATAACATTCGGATCAAGAATCTTTGATTTCTTACCAGGATCAGTGAGTCCACTTCCTTAAATCCACCAACAAGACAAAAGGGAATAAGAGTCCAAAAACGTTTTACAATTATTCTCTGCGTCTATATGCCACAGGAGAGAGTTGTAAATAAAGTTAGACGAGAGACAAGCTGTGGCTGCCCGTCAGACAGTTTGCAGCTCCAGCCTGGACTCACTGGGCCAGACGTGGGATTTGTTTTCTTTTGTTCCCAGGCAACTGCTGCTTGGTCTCAGTGTACTTCATGGCTGCGAGCAGCTACAGCAGGACAGCTTGTTCTTCTGGTGTCTGTGTTTGGAAGACACTTTTAAAAGATTACGGTAACCGTTTCTAGGATCATTCTGTTTCAAATAAAAATCACACATGAAGGTGCCAACGTGGTTCACTGTGTAAGGAAGTGACGGCCTTAGTGAGACTTATTTTTGCCTTTTCCAAGCCTCATTGTGAAACATTAACTATTACAGTTCCATGCCAAGTTGTCTTCAAATCTCCATGTAAGTCCACCCTACATCACTTTATATTGTCTTTTTCTGGTCACAATTACTTAATTGAAAACTACGTTTTAATGGTTTATTTAGTTCTAGTAAAATAATGACCATATTTCAAACAGACATTTATGTAGCATTTCTTTTGTAAATGTCTTTGCTGCAGCCTATTTAATCTCCATAAATTAGGCCTATAAATTAAAAGTTAATGTATTGTAACAGAAATATCTGACTACTTAACAGGCCATTCCTTGTTTTATGTCCCAAAATTAAGCAAAACTGGATTTCTTTCCCTCTCATAATTCATCCAAAATGTCCTTTATGCTCTATCATTGAGTGAAATGTCAATCTGGTTTCTGGAAGCTTGTTTATGGTGAAAAACTGTAAAAAACATTAATTGGATTTAAAGAAGATACTAATATTGTTTTCAATAAATAAAATTGTTTGTATTGTTTGTGCACAAGTGAAATGTACATTGAAAAAAATCTATATACACACACAAAATGAATGTAATTAACCTATACAGTATACTGACCTGCTTAACTGTGCTGTGTTTGTAAATAGTTTTCAGCCTGACCCTTTTCCCAAGCTATATGATACATGTGTGTGTGTATTGCGCGCACACACACACACACACACACACACACACACACACACACACACACACACACACACACAGACTATCAGCAGTAAGTATAATGTATCACATACTGTAGTCGCACCTCAGACATTACTCAGCAGTGACCTGTCTAAATTTAGCCTGATGCATTTCATGATGTACTTTCACTTGATGTGAATGCCACACATTACCTGCTACCTGCCAGTAGGTGGTGCTGTCTTTGTAAAAATCACAGTATGAATTCAATCGACCTAGTAATCAGTACAATACAATCTCTGCAGTTAGATTTATTTCTGTTGTCGAGGATGATTAGAAATTATTTTTTGTGAAGTATAAATAAGCAGATTTATTTTGATGTTTGCAATGTAACACAGTGCTGGACGTCATGTAGCCAGGCGTTGATCATAGTCTGATAAGGTCTTACTCAGCGTGAACACAGTGACAAAGTGTGTCCAGGCGCATTAGGTGCGTGATGCAAAGATAAACACACACAGACAACCACACCGACAACAAACTAAAATAGGTTCATGAGATGAACATTTGGAATAAGAAAAGGTGACAAAAGGACCATTGTCACCACCAAGTGTACCTCTAAAGTATTTTTAATGGCCAATCAGAGAACAGAAAGCAAGAGGCTGAAAGATAGTTTGGTGTGGTTTAAAGGTCTAAAGTATCTGGGTTAGGGGTTGGATTCCACTGTGCCCATCAGAGCAAAAGCAGTCAGGGTACTGTAGAGTGTGGAAAAAGTAGCCATATTTTCTAATTGTAGGCTAAACTACAGACAAAAACCAAACCCATTTACTTCCTCCCTTTTGGACCAGCCCTTCCCATTTGGTGCTGTGGGACTTTTCTTGTATTTTCTTTTTAATTCATCTGTTATTCTCCTGAAACAGCAGGCGACTGTTAATCTGGTCTAGAGTCATTTCCCTCAGCAGTGTGAAATACAGGTCAGGCGGTTTGCAGGTCACACCGGAGGAAATGGTGCTGACCTAATTGGGTGAGGACGTGCACGGAGCAGTTCAGATTACGTCTAACAATTAGAAATGTAAGTGTGTATGTGCATGAACATCTTAGCATTTGTGAGCGTGACAGAGAGAGAGGCAAAGAAAGAAGACATTTATTCCAACTGTTTCATTTTCAGCCCTAATTTTATTTATTGTTTTACCAACCTTTCAACATTTGACTACAAGCCACCACCATCTACTACATAGATGAATTAGCATTTAAATCATATGTGTACTGGCAGGCCACACACAAACCAGGGTTAGCTAGGATAAGCTACTGTAGCTAACAAGCTAAATAAAAACAACTAGGCTAGCTAGGGTTAGCTATTGTAGCTAACAAGCTAAACAACACAACTAGGTTAGCTACTGTAGCTAACAACCTAAACAACACTCATACAAGGGTCACTTGAGTTAGCTTCTGTAGCTAATCAATAAATGATAGTTTGCTAGCTAAAAGCTATAAGTTAAAAATGTCATCTTTGAACAGTGTCTGTTCTGAAATCACTGCACCTATAAAACATTTATAGACATTAACAGCTTTTTTAAAGACATGGTTTAGGAGGTTTAGGAACAAAATCAGCCATTTATTGAGCAGATGACCCCCCACATTTTTCATTTTCATTTACATACACGAGGAGCTTGAAAAGCCAATCTCCAAACGCCAAACTCCAAATGCCAATGTTCAAATGGAAAAGGCCAAATTGAAAATCGAAAATATAAAATTTAAAACACCAAATGTCAAATGCCAAATGATAAAGTGCAAATGCAAAATAAATAATAATTTTCAATTTGGACTTTGAATTTTAATTATGACCTAGTTATTCCTAGTAGTTATGAGTAAAATAATAATCTTTTTAATTTAATCTCTCTTCGTTTTCTATTTGGACTTTGCATTTTCTGTTTGGACTTTGCGTTTTCTATTTGGACTTTTAATTTGA
>JAVQJD010024165.1:0-18133 GCA_036023655.1 Nannoperca australis | reverse complement strand
CTTGTATTTTTTAATAATACTGTAGCCACTGAAACTTGAAAACAATTAGATATGGCCTTATTGCACTTTCCTGATTAGTGAGCAGCCACAATGCACAGCCGCAGGTCCTCAGTGAGCTCCTTTGTCTTAGCAATGACTGTCCACAAACCAACTGCAGGGAGCTGCTGTTTTTCACCTGTTGAGTTGATTAAAACAGCTGTTCCCAATGAATCACGGTAATTAGGATGCTTTAGAACAGCTTGGACTATTTGGAATGGTGTAGAACTTTGGATTTTTGTTTGCAAGACATTCCACTTTTTGTCCAAAGGTAAATAAAAGCTGAGAAATCTTTTTTTCCACAATGATGCCTCTTGTACATCGTCTTATAATCTTCTGGGAGATGCCTGTGTAATTTCCAATCAAGAAAAAACTTGCTGGTTGAATAAAAGTAACATTAAGTTAAAATTTTACCAGAGGTATGAATAATTTTGGGCTTGACAGTATATATGATCTAATAATACAAGTACAGAGACAAGTGCTGCAATGATGCACTCTAAATCCTGACTGAAAGTCCTCAAATAGTTTATTGTTATGTAGAAAGTTACAATTGATTGGCAATTGCTTTCTCAAGGATCTTAGAGAGAAAAGTAGGGTTAGGTATAGGTCTATAATTTGAAAAATTGCTCTAGCATTACAGAGGGCCTCCCTATAGAATTTAGGATGCAAGGGTAAATGTGATTCTTCCAGATTGATGGAATACAAAGCATGTGGTGAGGAAATATGAGACTAAATACATAACATTTTGATTCATAATGGCAGGCATTACAAATCAGTGTGCTGAATGTAATACAATCCTGTCAAATGAGGAGCTAAAACCATTGAAGCTCAAGGGACATTTAAACCCAAAGCACCTGGGGTGTGATGTTTTGTTCTAATTTATTAGGGAAGGTGGTCCTCTGACATTTTTTAACAATCAGAAGTTGGCCTTAACTTACAAAAGGTTGGGAACCCCTGACTTTAACTACACTATTTGGTTGCAGTTAAAAGTTCTCTCTTAATGTCTGCAGTAATTTTCTGATATAATAATCTAAAAACATGAGCAACAGTGGAAAACCCACTTTATATTCTGTGTAAGTCTTTTTGCAGAATTGTTTTACATCTTATTACCTTCACATTTTCTGTGTAGTGCAGAAAATAGCCCTCTTGATAATTGACAGAGAAAAAGAAGAAGCGGAAACAGAGGGGGAACCACCAGCTGGTTCTTAGAACGTAAGTCACTATGAACAGAGTGGTAATGGAGACATCAGCTGTATATAAGAGAGAACAGAGCATGTCTCCAACACAGATCAGCTCTGAAGGGTAAAGGCTTTTCATCTAAACTGAAGCTCGTCTCTCTGTGTCAGAAATATGAAGACTCTCGTAAACCTCGCACTTCTGACTCTCATCTGCTTCCTGCCTTACACCTCTGCCGGTCAGTACCTGATTTGCTAGATTTCTCTGTGAGCTGTTGGCCTAAACTAAGATGCTGGGGCGCTATATAAATAAAATTGAATTGAATTGAATTGAATTGGGGCATGTCATTTCAAATCAATTAATGAGATGAGATGAGATGATAGAGGTGCTTTAAGATTTGAGCGCTGCTTTATTCATACCTCTCTGTTGTGACAAAGTGTTAAATGTGTGTGTTTGTTTACAGTTGGGGTGGGAGCATCGGATTTATATAAGAACGGATGCTGTGAAGGCTACAATCGAATACATATCCCTAAGACATTGGTGAAACATGTGGTGATGAGTCAGGGTTGTGATACCAAAGCAATTATGTAAGTATAGGCAGAAGCTACTTTAGACTGTACATGTGTTGATGTTGTACTAAGTACTGCAGTGATTTAGCATTGAAAAGTTTGCAAATGAGAGAAGTCTGCAATTTTGTCGAGTTTTCAGTTCCTTAAGTATTTACAAGGTCATAAATATTCCTTTGAAAGTACAATAACTATTAGATATTGGATCTTTTTAAACTACTTTAGTTTAGTTTTTAGTAGTTATTTCATCTCTAATATTCGTTGTATGTTTTGTACATAAATCTATCTGCAGCAGCACAAAGTACAGTATATACATGAGATAAATGTACAATATTTTAATATAAGGTTGCTGAAAATGGAAGTACTCTAAAGTACTACCTTTATAACATTAAGTATTTATGAAATACGCTAACAGTCAAATTTAACTTACTTAAAAACATCTAGTGAGAAGATCACAGACAAAACCAAAAAAGTAATAATTATATAATAATTCACTAACAAATTCATCATTAGTAGTTTGCATGTCTCCACAAGGGGAAGCTGTTTGTTTATTTTACATGCAAACCTGCAGGTCTGAAACAGGATGTTGACTGTCAGGCTGCTACTATAAAAGTACTTATCTCAATTATTTCCATTTTCTGCTTCTTTATACTTCCACATCAGAAGGGAATAATGTACCTTTTCCTCCACTACATTTACAGCTTTAGTAACTAGTTACTTTTCAGATTCAGCTTTTAAATATAAAAAAGTGATTAGTGTAGTGTACTAAAATATGATGGATTGTTACAGATTAACACTTGTGCCTCTAACAATGTTTAATATGTGTTCTGTGTTTCTTATAGAGTCACAACTGAAAAGAAGAAGTTTTGTCTTGATCCTGAGTGGAAATGGGCAAAGAATCTGATAGAATTTGTGTCAAAGAGCAAAAAGTCATCATAAATCATAATTATGAGTATATTATGTTACTGCTTTATTAATTAATGATGAATATACAGAAAAGTAATGTTGTGGGTTAAAACAGCTCCCTTAACTGACATTGTGAACTTGGGAAGTTAAATACAGCTTTAAAATGTCTGTAAAATATCACAAGACAGAGTGACTTGTAACTGCTACTAATGTACTACTACACATAATTGAATTCAAGTGATATGGCATAATCAAATATGTACAGTTGTGTCCTAAGTAAGTATTTTCAGTGGTTATGGGAGGATATCTGAATAAAAGCTTTATCCTTTCACTTAGTGTGTAAAGTTGCTGTGATACTGTGATGAATGTTGTATAATACAGCATGAGGGACAATTAGTTTTCATATTTGGTTCTAGCCTTCATTAATTAAAGTTAAATTAAGTTACTTTACAATTTTTTGGCAGATTTACAGAAAAAATAAATAATTAAATGTTATAACTTTTTCATTGAGAAAATGTTTTTTCTTTAATAGAGTTAACAGTCTACAGCCATTTAGGCAGAGCAGTATTATGAGCTAAATGCTAACGTCAGCATGTTAGTGTCAATGCTAACTTGCTGAGGTTTAGCATATCTATAATATTAACTATCTTAGTTTAGCATGTTAGCAAGGATCAACAAAGTTTTAATTCATCATGAGGGGAAAATTAATCTCTAAAACAAATTTCAGGGTAATCCATGTAGGCACTAGAGATAAAGTCAGGGGATCAACAAAGTCAATGGGATTCATCCTCTGGGGACCATGAATTTCTGTACAAAATCTTATCCATTTAGTCAATGTGGAGCTATTTCAGTTCAGTTTTAACTCTATTTATGGTCTCCATCATCTATGTTCACTAGCAAGTCGCTAACTCTCGCCTGCTGTTTGTTGCTGGGCAGGTAGCATTTGCATAGTTTGGTAGTGCATGCTAATTTTATAGTACCATGCACTGTCCATGTTGCTGAAGTGATGTTACTGCAACCACAGCTTTAATGTCGTGTCCTAGTGTGTAAATTAAAGTTAACATTTTTGCTAACTCTCTTATGGCATATTTTGAACAAAAGATGTCAACAGGCTGAATTAATTCTCCTTATGAGAAGCTATTGCTTAAAATATGTGATTTGATGCTGATTTACTCAAGTCTTTGATGAGGTTATGAAGGGGGACATGTGCAAATCAATTGTGTAGTTTCCTTCCAAAGACTGAGTTTGTTTCTCCTCTGTGAGGACAGCATGAAAGAAGAGGTGGTAGAGGACGAGAACAAGTCATTGTTGGACTCTTCAATGTTTCCATTGTTTCTGGTTTGCGTGAAAATAATCGTGCCAATAGCACTGTTTGAATAAGTTCTGTAGAGATAGAAAGAGGCTCTTTAAAACACTCCATCTGTGTCTTCAAACACGGTCATAACAACAGATGTCAACGTGAGGAGAGCTTGCTTGGTTTCAATTGTATCATTGGACAAACAAATTCATAAATGTTCTTTTTGTGATGTGAAATAATTCTGCAAGAGAAAAGTAAAATGCTACTTTTAGTTGTCGTACCGGCTGAATAAAAGCAAATAATATCCCATAAACTGAGGTTACTAGACTGAAAACAAACGAGTCACATTAGTCATACACTTTCTCTTTAATTGTTAAAACAGAAGTTAAAATACATCCTCAGGCCTCTAGATCATTCTCACATTTATGCATTAAATGTACTCCGTGGAAGTTTTGACCTCTAGTAATGCTATGGAGCAGTTTTTCGGATACATGGATGACCCCATAAACATTCCTGCTCAAGTATTCCACTGATCTACAGGAGGCGGTAACGTGCCATGAAAACAGTGAAGACGACTGCAAGCCAGCAAACGTGGATTAAAACAATGCAGGTTTCAAACTTTTAAGAAGAAACAGCTTTACAAATGTTTTATGAGGAAGAAATGTGTTTGAGGATTTACACAATGGGTATTGGTGAATGTAAACAGAAGAAAACTCCACAGGGCGTCTTTAACAATCAGTGTCTAATTTATTCACAACTGAGGGGCTGATTGTCACCATTTAATGAGAAAGAATCATGTTTGTATTTAAATTTAGACAATTTTTCATTTAGTAGGTCGAACTAACAAATGACCATAACACTCTCTAACCCCACCACTTCTTTTAATCTAAAGGTTGGAAGTCTTATCGTTCACATTAACATATCCTGACTGAATGGTCCTACAGTTTTATCCCCCACAGTTATAATAAAATAATCTTTATTTTTCTATATGCTCCCTGTGGGGTTCTATTTATAATGAAATTATTTATATACGGTCAGGAGTTACAGTATGAGGTTCCTTTGTCGAGGACAACATCACGTGGAGTGAACCAACCATTCATCTTCTAAAGTTACAAGTTTCTAAAATGCAAGCAAGATTTATTTTTGAAAATGCCTGGAAGTTAGACAAACAGCGAGAGCAGGGGAGATACAAGATGTACGAGTGGAGGATGAAATTAATCTGCACATTAAAGGACCATTAAATACACGTCTTAAACAATGCGGCCCATCAATTACTGTCTTACCTTCCTGGAAATCATTGATTTCTCACTGAAAAATCAACTTGTAGAGACATGACACTTGTGCTGTGTAATCTATCACAATTTCACTGTGTGTTTGTGTTGAAATAATTGTCTCGATTATGCAGCTGCAAATTAAAGCTCTCAATCACTGTGCATTTTCAGACACTCGGACATCCAAGATCCACGAGTTGATATGAAAGCATCACAACAAACAAGCAAACAATGAATTAGAAACAGGCTAAAGTGAATTAATAAAATGTATAGATTTCTTTTTCTACTGTTATTTCTGCTGACTTTTTTTGTATCTACATTGTTGAGCAGATTCCTAATTTAATCCCTAAACTACATTCAGTATTAAGTTTGTGTTTTGTGAAAAAAAAAAAGTTCTAATTGGTTTCTTGAAATGAAATTAACATTCTTCTCTAAGATATCAATACACTATATCTCCTTGGTGTGTTCTGACTTGTGTCCTCATTTGGACAGAATTGTATTTACAAAACATTAGAAATTTAATTTTTACTTTATCTTTTGGCCTTATATTGATGTTTTCCATTCGGTGTGATACCAACAATGACTGACCGTAATTTGATTGGTGTAATACATGTAACTAAAAACAGTTTACGTACCTTATTACGTTATCTTATGTAGTTACTACAATCTCAGAGTAACAGGTGCTCAGGTGCTGAGGTTACAGGACTACTTGTTGCTGTGAGTTTTAACAGTTAGGTTCTTTAGTCACACTGGACCCATGAAAAAGAGACGCCAGACACTAGCTCCTCCTTTTTTATGAAGCAGAACGAACACATTATTGGAAACTAACAGGAATCAATGCTATCGTTAGCAAGCTAGGCTAACTAGCTTCCTCTTTTTGAATGGAACACAAAGGTAACAATGTGATACTTTGTAAAGTTGGATGTTTTAAAAAGACGTCTGAAAGCGCTATGTGAAAAAGCTTTGTATTGAATGAAGCTTTGTGTCTCCTACCAACGCTAGGAGACAAAATATTTTTATCTCCTAGATAATAGATATCCTAGATATTTAGCTTTATATAACATTTATCCTCATATATCCATCGTCTCACACAAATGTGCACAATAGCTGCAGCTGTATTTTCTTTAAAGGTTTAGCATGTTGTGCTGGATGTAATGTATTTGCTGATATAAAAAAAAGCTTTGTATAACCTGATAAGTATGGAGGATATTTTTGGTCATAACATTTCTGTCCATGTGGCCTCACACACAAAGTCACCAGTGAAAGGAGCGCTAACAACTCCACCGCCACCTGAGAGCAGCGTACAGTGCATCAAGTAAGAGGCTAGCATTAGCAAATAGCTATCAGCTGTTATTTACATGCATGCACGACTAATGTCACGTTCATACCATGGCCACTTGCAAACAGTTAAAAGGCAGTGTCGGGTCACAGAAATATGCTCTGACAAAAAAAATCTGCATCTGATGGACAGGACTACACCATAAATTTGCAGCGAAAATGGCTGTCAGCGTTCATACCATAACATCAATTGCTATTCTAGGCATCTTGCAAGAGAGCATTCATCAGGGGATGGCTCCCTAAACATGGCTACCCAGTTTTCAGAAAGAGTTATGTCAGACAACCCTATAAAAAGGACAACAGAGCAAATATTTGCAACAACACTCATTTGACACCAGACACAATTTCAGATGGTGAGGAGGATGCCAATTTGTGTTTTGCTAAGTCTGAGGGTGCAGTGTCGGTCACCAGCCATGCAGCTACATTTGCTGCAAAGATGTACTCTTGTTCTAATATAACATTAAGTGATGTACAAAGAAGTGTAACTTGCACTAAAGAACTTTTGGACAGGACTATTGACAGCCTTCAAGCATCTACCAATGCATTGCTCAAAAGGTTGGCCATTCCAGATGACAATGAGGGGTTTTGTTCATTAATGAAAGAGTTTGAGACTGCTAGAGAGTCTCTTGAGAATATAGATAACCCATATAAAATGGCTAAGTTTTTTTAAACTGAGTATTCTCTTGTTAAACCAACAGAGATCTTCTTAGGTCTCAGAGCTGACACCATTAGAAAAAAGGGAATTGCACAACAGACACTTCCAGCTGATACATTCCAGTATATTTCAATCCTCGAAACAATAAGATTTATCTTTGGTAATGAAAAATTTCAGACTCAGTATTTGCAGTGTCATAGAAGTACAGATGGTAAGATGCGTGACTATTGTGATGGTGCTCATTTTGCTATGCATGAACTGTACAAAATGTATCCTGATGCTCAAATAAATTCAGCTATACTTTGATGATTTGGAGACAGTAAATCCTCTTGGATCAAAAACAAAGATTCATAAAATGGGAGCAGTGTATTTTTCATTGAGAAACTTAACCCCTCAACTTAATTCAAGCTTGGCAAACATTCAGTTTTGCCTTTTGTTCAATTCTATTGACAGAGAAAAGTATGGCTTTGGAAAGATTTTTCAGCCTCTTTTGGATGACGTTAAAGTCCTAGAGAGTCAAGGCATTAACATTAAGGTAAAAGGAGAAACTCACTTAGTACATGGAACAGTCTGCCTTTTGACTGCTGACAATCTTGCTTGTCATGCGCTGTGTGGATATGTGGAAAGTTTTTCTGCAAAAAGGTTCTGCCATATTTGCCTTGTTGATAAAACAAGTTTACAAAGTATGTTCAATGAAGAATATTTTGAAAAGAGAGACAGACATAGTTACCAGCAGCATGTTGAAAGAAGGAATCAAAGAAGACTCGTGCTTGAATACATTAATGTAACTGAAAATGTAGGGGTTGACATAATGCATGATGTGCTTGAGGGTGTTGCACTTTTGGAAGTCAAACTTCTACTTCAACACTATATTTATGAAGAAAAACTACCTGGAACAGTTCAATGAAAGAATAGCCAGCTATGATTTCGGGTATTCAAACACAAAAAACAAGCCAAGTGTCATCCTTAACTTGAAATCTGAGACACACATCAAACTAACAGCAGTACAAAAGTGGTGTCTCATATAAGACTTGCCTTTTCTTCTGTCAGTCCTGGAAGCCTGCACTGGCAGTTGTTCATTTTGTTACGAGAGATATGCAGCATTATATTTGCTCCTGTTGTAACCAGAGGTCTTGCTGTGTTCCTGAAACAGCTTATTATAGATCATTATAAGTTGTTCAAAGACCTATATCCTAATCGAAACCTCATCCCAAAACACCACTTCATGACACATTATCCCAGTATGTTGGTTCAATTTGGACCATTGTCAAAACTGTGGTGTATGAGGTTTGAAGCTAAGCACAATCCCCTCAAACGGCAAGCACATGTTTGCAATTTCAGGAATATATCGAAGACTCTGTCATACAAAAACCAGGTGCAGCAAATGCATTGTTGGAAATTTGGAGACCCATTAGATGTTAAGATATGTGTACCAAATGCATATCCTGTTGTTGTTTGTTCTTTGGAATATGGTGACCAAATAAGTAACGAACTGCACTCCATCACAGATGAGGCAACAGAGACAGTTCATGTGTCAAACTCAGTCAGTGTAGGTGGGAGGTGTAGGTGTAAGTGTACAAAACACGGAGCATTCTGATGTTGTCAGCCAGTCCTGAACAGGAACCAATCTTTGGAGAAATTGTTCATTTATTCCCAAAGGTGGACAGAAACATTGTGTTGGCTTTTGTAAGCATTTTTCGTGTTAAATATTTTGATGATCACTTTTACTCATATGCTGTGGAAAAGATGGAGAACTACAGACTTGTAAAAATTCCTTCTGATGTGTCAGATTCCAAACCACTTGATATTCAGAAAAGTTTTTTGGATGATCAAATCTATATCAATCCAAGATACAAAGTTTTAAAATAAGAATGATGTAGAAGATAGAGATACATGTCATATTGCTTAATGAAATGGAAATGTCTTTTAATGCTGCCGTAAATTGTATTGTTATATTCTGCAGTTTGAATTCTGTGAATGTTATTGTTAAATCTTAATGATAATAAATGTGGTGAAGTCATAAATTGTTTCTTTTATTATTATGAACTAATTTTGTCTCAACATTTGTTAAGGTATTTTTCACACAATTGTTACACAATGTGTGTAGCCAAGGATAATGTGTGTTAATGTTAACACATGTTTACACATCTTTGTGTTAAGCTTCCTGACACATTCACTGTGTTAAAATCATAAACACAGTGAATGTGTCAAAATTAACACAATAAGCGTTGTCCCAAAACTCACCCATTGATGTGTAATAATTTAACAGTTTGTGTCTGTTTCAACACATCCTTTCTAAGAGTGTAGGGTCGTAACAATAGACATAAACAAATCAAAATGTATTGCAATCATTTGACTTAATGATAAAAGAAGTGCCTCTTTTCGTTTCTTAGACCTAAAGGATACAAACACTGAATTAACACATTACTCTTGTTTGTTCTGAAGAAAACTCCACATGGCTCCATTGAGAATCCAGAGTCCAGCCTCGTCCTGTAGTTTCCACCATAAATCATACTACCAAACTAATTAGTAATTTTTGCCTCATGAATCATTTGCATGTGTTTTGTTTTAAACATCTTTTGACAATAACTAGGCCCTCCTCAAGGTTTAACAAGCTGACCATGTCATTGCAGCATCCATAGATCTGGCCAAAAATACTTAAAGAATAAAATAGACAATTCCTTTTTTTTTTTAAACTTCAGTCTTGATTGAGGACAAAAGCTTGAGATATATATTGATTCATTACTTTAAATAGTTCATTGAAATAAATGTAATTGTTTTAACCCTTGTGCTACATTGTGGAGAAGACACTGGGTCAAAACAATGGGCCACTGGGTCAATATGACCGAACAAAGTAGCACAAGGGTTAAGTACTTTATATCCAAGGACAAGGATACAAGGACAACGTTAGGCTCACATTTGACTACTAATTGTCTTCCTCAATTAGGTCAATTACATGACTTACAACATTGTAAGCCTGGAGTGAAAAAAAACCCTCTGACAGCCTAATTTGTATTCAAAAGGACAATAATAGAAATAGCTTGAAGACCATATCGTTCTATGTCTGACAAAGTCTAAAATGTTGTATCTTTATAAAAATATCACAATGTTGTCAGTACATAAAATTTTTTCATGTAAGTTCTTTTAGGTTAATTTATGAGTAACACAGATTCAAAGGAAAGCCATTGCTGTTGTTTTACAGGAAAGCCTGGAGTACATCTTCCTCATCATCTTCTCTATAGAGTGTTTCCTGAAGATTGTTGCCTATGGATTTCTTTTTCATGCAGATGCATACTTAAGAAACTGCTGGAACATTTTGGACTTTGTTTGTGTATCTGTTGGGTAAGTTGAGAAGGTACACTGTGTTCTGGATGGCCATTTTACTATATTTGCTCTTTTTTGTCTCATTGCTTTGGCAAAATAGTGCTCAAGGGGTAACATCCAGTGTCCCAAAGATGTAATCACAATAAATGTCAAGTTTATCAGAATTTGCAACCAAATAGATACAAGTGGGTGGCTGAGTTTTGACACCATTAACAATATAATATGCCTACATAAATGTATTACTTGTAAACAATTAAGCATTCTAAGTGCACTTGTAGTTTGTTATCATGGATGTTATGGCATACATTATGGGTAGTTTATCTATCTATTTTTGCATTGCAGAGTGTTCTTCTTCAAACCTAAAACCTTAACTATAGGATCACTTTCTTTGTGAGATGTTGCTCCTCTTGTAATATTCTGGTCTTTGTTGAGTAGTAGAAAGTGTAAATACACAAATTTTGTCATAAGAAAGAGTGCAGATAAACTAAGAGGCAGATCAAACAAAACAACTGTATTTTTAGTATTGATGGAACAGTCAAGAATTTGGAGCAGTCCATGGGTGATGAATACCTAGTGGGCTTATGCAAATGTATGCCGTTAACTTGAGACTCACCTCGACTCCCCCCTTTTGTCAATTTCTCTCATTTATTCCGGAGGAGTTTTTTAGTTTAGAGGAGTTGATGTCACCCAGTGTGCAAAATACTCTGCACTATTAATAAGAAATGTTATTAAAAACCTTCTTACGAGGTGACATGCTCCGATTACAGGCCGAAAATGTCTGGGTTTGAGAGCAACTAAATAAATATAAACAAATAAACAGAAAAATATGTAAAAACACACAGAAGCTTTACGTTTTCATTAAATCATTTTCATTTTCACAGTTGCATTTTGCTCCCCTTTCAGAATTTAAACATGAATATACATTTTACAATAAAGATAAAAACTAAACAATTAGCTTAATTTTGAGATCCCTTCAAAACTTTTGCTATCTTCAGGGGTCCTAGTTGATAATTTTGTGGGTCTGAGACCCCCCTATATCGTACACTGGTGTCACCTCTAATCAGCAGAGAAAGCACTAACTATTGAGACAATTACATGACTTTTACAAGAGAAAAGAGGGCAGATTCAACAATTAAACAAAATTAAAAGTATCCTCTTGACTAACTTAATAACTGGCATCACTCAATAAGTGTAGTCAGGGAAGATGCTAACTGCTTCTTACAGTGTATTCTGGGAATTTTGAATGTCCTTAACAACCATTTTGGCAACCATCTGATATCTTAATATCATGCAAATCATCATATGTTCTGTTTCTGTCTCCAGTCTGTTCACTGTGGCTGTGGATGCCATTAACCACATTAGTGGAGTGGAAGCTCCAGTAGGAGAAAAGGGTGGTGGCTTTGACATGAAAGCTCTGCGGGCATTCAGAGTCCTCCGACCGCTCAGACTGGTCTCTGGAGTGCCCAGTAAGTAACTGGTCTGCTGCTGAATCAGATACTTTGAAAGATTGTGGAATGGTAAAGTGAATAATGTATTTTTTATTATGATTGTTATTTTAGAGAAGGGACAGTGCACATTAAGAAAAACACGTGGTAAAAACATTGCCAATAGGCTATTTTTGTATTAGGGTTTAGTCAATGTTCTTAAGTCATGGCAGCCAGAGGCATTAGCTTATTTCACTAACAGTTATTAACTTCATATGATGAGTGCTTGCTTGGAGAGAAAACACACCTGACAATTCAGATTTTTGTTAGGAATACTGATTTGATACTGATTACTGATTTTGATTTATTCCAAGATGCATCTTGTTTTTCTCTTCAGGCCTGCAAGTGGTGATGAACTCCATTCTGAAGTCCATGCTGCCTCTTTTTCACATTACCCTACTGGTCCTTTTCATGGTCACCATTTACTCCATTATGGGACTGGAGCTCTTCAAGTGCAAAATGCACAAGACCTGCTACTACACAGGCACAAGTACAGTATGCAGCACATGATCATAGTTGACTGTGGACTTTATCCCTCCTCACTCACATTGAAACTGTTTTTGGATCTCTTCATGGTCAGTAAGGATGGACAAAATCCTTTTTTTGGACCGCAAATGTGAACAACATTAACCATATAATCTTTTCAAAAAACAGATTTAGACATGTTATGCAAATGTTGTAAAGTTGTAGAGAAGGTGCTTTGAAACAATGGATTAACATAATATATTTAGTTACATGTTTGATACAGCACAGTATCTTATTAATCTGTACTTAATCTTAAATAACTTAATTTGATTAAAAACAGACTTAAAAACAGAACACTAAGCCAGGCAATGTACAATAGGAAGTATTTTTTTGTTTTTTGAGGAAAAAGATGCCATACACAGTTGACGTGGTCAGATGAAGAAGTGCAGACACTTTTTACTCGACATGTAGCTGTCTTGTCAATATACAGAGGATAGTGCCTTGGCTCTCATAATTGTTTCTCAAAGTGCTGTGTGCGAGGTCTACAACACCATTAATACTATATTACATATGATATGATAGCTGTTTGTGTTACATGTATTAGACAGTTGAACCGATGATGTGTCGGCTCTCAGGTCAAGAGATAGTAAAACAAATACTGATGTTAATGGATTCTAATAATTTAGTTACATAAACCTAGAAGAACTTATACAGAAGCCAAAAAGGATGTGTATGAACATCCTCTCTTATGGTTAAGAAGTAAGCTTTATGTTACCGTACACACAAAAAGTGATCCCATTCACTTCCATCACATTGATATTTATACATTTTCATGTGAGAAGTAAAGAGCACTGGTGTGGGGTGTGTTCTCTGTATTGGCCAACACTGAGTTCAAATCGATACGGCATTGGGAGGGA
Source organism: Nannoperca australis (assembly GCA_036023655.1). Lineage (NCBI taxonomy): Eukaryota > Metazoa > Chordata > Actinopteri > Centrarchiformes > Percichthyidae > Nannoperca > Nannoperca australis. Next base: position 4,698 of record JAVQJD010024165.1, on the reverse strand, counting down.
AAAGGTCAGACAGCTTTAGATTCTCCCACATTTACATATACATATACATAACCGCACACAGAGATCAAGCTAACCATTACATCATCCTCTTCTGGCCTTCAGACATCATTGCTACAGTGGAGAATGAGAAGCCGGCACCATGTGCCCAAGCAGGGAATGGTCGCCGTTGTACCATCAATGGCACAGAGTGTCGAGCTGGTTGGCCAGGCCCAAACCACGGAATCACCCACTTTGACAACCTGGGCTTTTCCATGCTGACTGTGTACCAGTGTATCACCACACAAGGGTGGACCGATGTCCTCTATTGGGTAAGGTATTATTCTAGTCTAACAGCTTAGCCATGATATACTAGATTAGAAAGTCACATGGGCATCTCAACATGCATGTTTCAGCTTTTGAATGGCAAGTGATGTTCTTGGCACATGATACCCATTTTCTACATTTCTAGTCCATGTTTTCCTCTCTATGGCCCTTTGACTTATTTTTAAACCACTACACACCCTTGGTCCCCTCACACAGGTTTTTTTTCTTATTGGACCTGATCTCAGGAAGCAAGGGAAGCATGTTAAAGCTAAATTGGGACTGATAATATGCAGCTTACACTACTTACCCAAGAGGTGGAATGGTGACAGTCACCAAGCCTGCACACTAAGAAAACAATTAGCTGAAACGTTTGGGCTTGTTGTTCTTCTGCATTGTAATAGGAGCTTCTATTGACTCTCAGATGTTCTTTTAGCAGGCACCAGTTTGCCTTTTTTTGGCCATTATTGATTAAAGGGGGAGTGTTTGTTGGGTAATATGAACACATTACTCAGGACCACTGGGATCAGACTATATGTTGGCTAGCTAAGGTACAAATGTTGTATTGTCATAGAATTGCTTTAAGTATGTGTACTGCTACTGTATCCAGGTAATTTCAGTGTCTGTAGTATATAACCCTATCATCTGAGTGGGCCAAAGTATATTACCCCATTGTTTGATTGATACATGAATTTTGATGGTACTTTGCAGGGAAAGCAGAGAGCTTTGCTGATATTCTAGTATAGGCTTTTAGTCAATAAATGTCCTTTCTGATTTTATGATTTCAAAAGACATAAGCATTACAGCAATAATACGCATATCCTGGCAATTTAAAGGGTTAAAGGGAATTAAAGCAGTTCAGTCTTGCGCTTCCATAACATTGTAATCAGAATAAAAAAGTATGGTCAATAATGCAGCAGAGGAAGAGATATCCCTACTTTTAGTCCCCAGTATGAGTCAATCTCCCAAAAGTGCCATAACCCAACGCAATGGCATCTTTTGTCTGACCCGTCGTGCCTGGTAAATACCCTTGTCTTACCAACTCCATGGGTCCAGGCTTTCTGATGCCTAAACAGGAATAACCGAACGAAAATGTGGTGACATCATAATGGCATGCATGTAGAGCTTAGCATTGTGAGTTTTTGCAATTTTTAATTAGTTTTGATGTTAATTGGCTAGCAGTGTGATAGGCTTGGTAAAAAAAAAAAATGTCCCAGACTTACTCTGTATGCACAAAGATGAGACCAGTATTGATATGTTGTGTAAAAGTGCAACAAAAGAGTGTTTTCCATACAAATACACTTTTTATGTTCTCTTTGTTGGTTAGTGCACAATTTCAGTTACACCTATTTCTTTGATAAAGAAAAAAAAGTGCACTTTGTCTGACAGGTTAATGATGCTATAGGAATGGAATGGCCATGGATCTATTTCACCACACTAATCCTGGTTGGCTCCTTCTTCGTGCTCAACCTGGTTCTGGGCGTGCTCAGTGGGTAGGAATACCCTAAACCTAACTTCAACACCTTCAATTAATTTCATCTGCTGAAAGCAGCCATCTGCTGTTTCTGCTCTTCAAATTATTTGTCAGTTTGTTCTGGCTTTGTAGTCCAGAGTGGTTGTCTTGTTTCCCAATAGAGAGTTCACAAAAGAGCGAGAAAAAGCCAAGTCCCGTGGTGAATTTCAGAAGCTGAGAGAAACCCAGCAGCTGGATGAGGACCTCAAGGGCTATATGGAGTGGATCACTCAGGCTGAGGTCATGGACAATGACCAGGAGGGACAAGGTCAGACACAAGACACAGACCAGAATATCAATTAAATAGAATAGACACATTCCTTCAATTTTAACTGGAATTTTCATATTTCAGAGCTCTTCTTTAAATAAGCACTCTGATCACAATCATTGATGGAAACAAAACAAATTTGGAGTTAAACTTCATGCAGACTTTGTTGGGTAAAACCAGCTGGCAGCTATCAAAATAACCAGTCTGGATGGCTGCACAGCAATCACTTGTTTTTCTTTATCCGTATATATAAACATACACACACACACACACACACATATATATATATAGTCAATATATCCGTATCTGACTGTGACTGACAAAACTATTTGTTTCTATTTTTGTATGCCATGCCATGTAACTATATGCCGTAAATCAAACCTAAAGTGGGATCATTTAATTTATTATTTTCATTTTATTTCTGTTAGGCAGATTTGGACAGATTTGTGTCAGATGTCTCATGTTGTTAGTAACTAGTAGCAAATAGTAACTAGATAAACTATCACCTCACTTTTTAAGCTCCATGTATTAATATAGCTTAATATACGTTTCATAAAACTGATAATTTCCTCTGACATTAGCCAGGGTGCTAATTATTTCAGGATGTGACTCATTCCTTTTGTTCTGTTGGGATCTTTCCTTGTTGCTTCTGATCCCTGCCAGGTTGGTTGATTTGGAAGTAAGGCATCTTACCACTGTTGTCTTTAAACCTTTTATTCACACAAGCTAGATTACACGAAGCAGTTATTACAGATATATCTGGAGACTAATATAACGTCACCAAGCACAACTAAGCAATGTCAGGTTTTGGCTTTTTGTCCCCAACTTGCACATTATATAGTTTCTTTCACTGCTATCTGTCCTCCCCGCCCTTCTGCATCTTTATCACACACACACAGTTTCCTTTAAAACATGTTATCTTCCTCTTGTCACCTCTTTTTGTTTTACAGCGTGGGGGAGCTGCTCACTCTGGTGCAGCAAGTACATACATCCTGTTTGGCAACACGTGGCCTTGACACTAAATACCCTTACAATTGAGCACTATAACAAAAAGTATATGGCACTGTTAATCATTATATAACACATAGCTAAATCTTATATCAACAGTTCTTATACATCTTTTGCCCTATGGCAAATAGCTAGGGTTAGTCAGTGCAGGCTGGGTGGAAGGGTTTATTCCAGCATCTACCCATCTTCACGATAGAGCCTTTTCTGTAAGAGCTGGACCAGGCTCAAATTTGGGCAGGCAGACGGACACAAGGAGGATAAAGTAGAAAGTTTATTCTTTTCCAAATGACATGGCAAAAATGCAACAACGGGTAAGGGAAAAACAAAAATCACTTCCAACGGAAGGAAACACAGCCAACAGGGCGAAGAAGCACAAAGTCGCAAAATAAGAACGGAAACAGACGCCAACGTGAGCTATAACTATTATCACAAAGTAGCAAAATAAGAACAGAAACAAATGCCAACATGGGCTATAACTATATCTCTGACTTACGAGGGCTGGTACACTTGACAAGGAGACAAGAAGAACTGGCAAAACGACACAGGAGAACAGAGACTAAATACACAGAGGGAGAGGTAACTAACGAGCCACAGGTGAGGGGAGATGACGAGACACAGGTGAGGAACATCAGGGAAACTAGGAAAAGACACACCCAGGGGAGGGGAAAGCAGGGGCATGACATTTTCCTCTTCCACTACACCTGCTCCCAGCTGGCCGGTGTGTCGGTTTAACTGGTGTTGAATTAACTGGTGATATTCCTATGTGTGAGTCAGATGTTTTGTAGGCGTGGCTTTTCAGGACCCATTGTAGGCTAACCAGGAAGTAAACATTGTAATTACTTTGCCTCTCTGGCACAGCCGTTTGCACGATACCTTAAAACATTGCGATAGAAACACTTTGCTGGTACATAGCTTTTGATGTCGACACGAATACATGAAAGTATTCAGTTTTAATTAAAAATAAACAAATAAATAAGCGAAGTGAGCCGCGCTGGACTTGAACCTCTGACCGCTGCAGCGTATCCAACCATGATCAGTACGGATTCCTTTCCACTTATGTCACGGAAATATAGAGTATAGTGGGAGACACGAGACAACGCATCCCTGTGCGGACATTGTGATATTCACAAGAGTAAACGCTTTATCTAAAACCCTAATTCATCTGAAAATGTGGGCCAAATGTGTTATATGTTGTCATACAATAAAAAATACAACTAATAAGTTCGGACACTTTCCCAGTCTAGTGAATGGGGCCACACACACGCACACACACTTTACAATGCATTATGGTAATACCGATTACCAACAAATCAAATACTTTACGTAACAGGCAATATATCAGCTCCAGTTTGACTTTTGTTAAGTGTAAAAATGGAACATTTATGCAACACTGGCCAAATCGCAGTGCTAATATGTGTCAGACAGGATGTACATAGTAGGTTGACTTACTCGTTACTGTGACAGAAGGACAGACAACAATACTGATTTCTTAGTCGATACATTTATTACATAAATAGTCTCCCTGTGTACAAGAATGGCCCACACAAATGGTATGATACCACAAACTGCACGTTGTGCACTCAATCTGAAACACAAAAAGAAAACAAAT
>JAVQJD010024157.1:2500-20500 GCA_036023655.1 Nannoperca australis | reverse complement strand
AATAAGTGAGTGTAGAACAGGAAGCACACCCCCCACCCCCCACCCCCCTTCATTTAACCCGAGAAATATGCAAACTGACAGACTGCAGATTGCCTGTGCTGCTCACTACCACCGAGCGCTCACCTGGGGCAAGAAGGAGAGCGAGGAGAAAAAAAGATCCTTTTAAAATGCTCTCGAGTTTCTCAGTCTGACTGAGATGTCTGACGTTTTCCTGTGGCTGTGCAGTGCTATCTGTTTTACAGCCGAGGCAAAGCTCACAAGGAAAATCTCACATTATGTGCAGCAGTCTCCCTGTCTGAAGTATTTATTGTTTTCACAGCTTGTCTGGTGATATTCAAATTGCTTAACAACAGTGACCGAGCAGAGGCAGAGCTCGGGCTACAAGACCCACAAGTTCAAATCCTTCTCTGTGAACAGCGGCGAAATCACCAAGCTGTTGTTTCAAGATTTGCAAGATGATTTGCTTTAAAGCACCCCCTTTACAAGCTGCTGCTTGTATGTTTCACAGCCCAAGGAAACAACACTTGGACAGTACTGTAGAGAGCTTGAGTTTTCCTCAGAACATATAAGCCTAACTTATTACATTATTTATTTAGTACTTTTTTAGAAATTCACGACTTCAGTTTATTGTTTGACTGTTGATGGTTTTTTTCAATGAACCATATTTAAGTATACAATCACACAAATAAAGCAACATTCAAATGAAAATGTTTACCACACCTGATCCTGTGTTGACCCTGCCCTCAAGCAAATTATTTATTAACAACTATGTACTGTATACAGCATATTACGTTATTTCTACAATATCCTGCCTTCACATGACCCTGTAAGTAACTAGAATATTTAATTTATAACTCGTAGGGATTATAGTCAAACTTATCTATGAACTCAAGATCTAATCTCCCTGCCTGTTTTTGGGTGTAACTCCAGTTCTCTGAGGAAAGAACGGACCGCTCTGCAACAGGTGAAAAACAACATGGCCGCCGATCTGGAGAGACTCCTCAACCACCGAGAGGTACACAGTGATGTTAGTTGTTTATGTTAGCTATTTGGTGTTTTCCATTGTGGGGTTTTCCACGACGTCTTAAATTCCATTCCAGTTTCAAAACGGTGAGAAACCTTCCATTGTAAATACAGATTTATTAGTAAAACCACCCTGTTGCAGCACATGGCCATTGTGTGCATTTCACAAGGTCACAGGTTAACTGCTAACCTGTGCTTCTGTGGAATTCACCCATTCACAAATGATCTTCCCCGCACTAAGGCAAATTAAGAAAAACCTTTATTTATTATTTGTTATGGCAACTAAAGAACTTCTAAAAAAAATTTCAATTAATTGTTTTATCAGAAATGAGTTAAAAGAAAACGTGTTCACCATTGCCTACTTCTTTTGTCCAACCTACAGTCCAAAACTTACAAATATTTAATTATAACTTAACACAAGGGGAATCCTCACATTTGAGACCCTGGAACCATTAAATGTTTGTTTGTTATTGCTTGAAAAATGACAAACTATTAATTATTCTTTTTCGGTTGATCAACCAAAACGACTTATCGTTGCAACTCTGAATTTTGATAGTCACACCAGTCAAATTATTGCACTGTGTTGCAACGCTTCCCGATGTTGTGCGTGTGTGCGAGTGTTTCCCCCAGGCCAGCCGTTTGCTGTATGAAGTATGTGCCCTGTCATAGCCAGCTGTTCCTCTGCTTGGCTGTTTGGGATGCCACCAGGGTGCGTGTGTGTTTTTTTGTGTACGTGTGTGTGTGGTCGTGCGTGTGTGTGACATGCCAGGGCTCATGTCCTCAGGGGTGATAAATAGAACCGTGAAATGGCCTCCGAGTCCTCCCCTCCGCCCCGCTGCCACCCCCGCAGAACCCTTGAGCTTGTTGAGTTCATTGCAAGTCGTCCCATAGTTGGACTTCAAGAGGTTCAGCTGTGTTGGCCTGTGGACAAGCGTCGTCAGAAAGCGGAGACGAATCTTTTCCAAAACATACATTTGAAAATAAAAATGTTAAAATATATTGTATTTTTTGCGTTAAGGTATATCAACCATACAGAATATTTGCAATACGTTTATTTTTTTTGTTCAGAAATACTGTCAGAAATAACCTGGTGATGTTCTACACTCCCAGTCCTTTTCTCATAAAGATTCCTGTTTTATCTTGGTCCCCATTTTCATGAACCACGTGATTCACCAGGAGTTGGCAGTGATGAAGCAGGTCCTGATCAGCATGCGGTCCCGACAGGGAGACGCTCTACACGTGCTGGAAACCGATAAAACTGCCGTCGGGACCTCCGGTGCAGGAAAGCACCAGTCCAAACGGATCAACAGGACCACAGAAGAAGAGTCGCCAAACAAACCCAAACCCACTGTGTTTGTAAGTGTCTGACTTGGCAACACCCTCGTGTGAGTCACACCACCTGAACCTGCCTGGACAGAAGTTCAGACAAAGGAGCCCTTACAGTTTGACAGGAAATGATAAGTAGCCTTTTGTCATTTAGTTTCATTTGAGCTTTTCACTGCAGTCAGCTGAGCAAAGATATGCTGTAGTGTGCATATATATCATGGAATCATGAGAAAATCAAATATGTGAGAATATCTTAAGAAGCCAAACAAGAGCTCCTGCTGACACACGATTCACACGTTTTTTAACCGTAATTTTGCATCTCTGTCTTTCTTTTGCAGACCAATAAAGAAGTCCCTCATTGGCACCAAAGGTTGAAGCAGAAACCCAAATGAACAGTCATATGTGTTACTACTGGTGCTTATATAATTGTCACTCAGGGCTTTAAAGATCTTATTTATCTTTTTTTTTTACGTATAAATTACACTCCTTTTTCAAATTTTCTATACAAAATACATTACATTAAATACAAAAGTAGAAACTGTTACTGGTGTCTGAGTGTTTTGTTGTTCTCGTCCATGGTTACATATTGTTCAGAGAGGATAAATTCCATGTTCTGGTCCAAAACCAGAGGCATTACCTTCCACAGGGTACACATTCTTAGCGAACAGACTGCCCAAAAATTCCTCTTTCCTGGCAGTGGTCTCTTTTATTAGGTCTGTCTATCGTTATTTCTTCATCTTTTCCAGGTTTGCAGATACTGGTGGCTCCAGACAAACAGCATCGCAGGAACCTTAGCCTCAGATTTGCACGAGCCGAGGCTTCTTTGGCTATAAATATAGACATAGTAGGCATACCGTTATCATTTCAGACCATGTTCTGATCTGTGTCGTATTAAACTCGGCCAGAGGACTGCTTTAAAGCTGGTTTGTTCCTTTTTATCCGTCTCCCCCCTTCTAATGCTTTTGTGAGCAAAAGCATTAGAAGGGGAAGAAATAGGAAGAAAGGTCTTCAGCTCACAGTACAAGGTTGTCCTGTTAACATCAATAATTTAAAGTCCCTTACTATCATACATTAAGGGGGCACTGAATAATAATTATATATAATCATAATAAATCTGACCCCCAACTTAATGACAGTGACATAAGTCTCCGGAATCTGCCTTCAAGGGTTTACAGTAGATTAAATATTTAGAGACATTTTACAAAATGATATCTTCAGAATTTGATCATAATGTAAATATTTCCTATGAAATCTTTATAAAAAACCTATTCCAGAGTTATATATTTAGATAAAAAGGAATCCCCCCAAAAAATATATGTTGTTTAAAAAGTCTGGTAAAAAAAAAAGTAATAATAAAACGGGTGGGGGAAGTAAGAGGTGAGAAACCTTAACTGCCGCCGGAGGATGTCTTCGTGATTCTGTGTACACTTTACGACGGTGCTAATGTATTGAGATGGAGCGCAGGGCGGTGGCCGGTGAATGAATGATCAAAGCCTTTTTAAAGGTTTGGTGGGCGGCGCATGTGCTGTATTTACACTGGTCCGCTCCGCCCTTACAACAGGAGATAGAAAACTGTCCGTCGGCCGGTGGAGGGATGAAACAAGTGGAAGGAGATGTAGCAGACAGGCATACGTTAATAACTCCACCGCGCGCACTACACCTACTCGGCTCCACACCTTCCCCCCCACCCCCTCACCCCGGTCCGCTGTAGCATCCTCCTTTTTTTGCACAACAGGACGAAGGATCGTAACATTTGCGGTGCTGCGTCGGAGCTTCATGGCCGCGACACTCGCGATGAGCGGCGGCTGCGGCGGCGGCGGCGGCGGGCAGGAGGACCCCTTCTATCCGCTGCAGAAGGCGACTCTGCCCGCTGGATTCCCCCTGGAGGAGTCGGCGTTGTTCGGCTTGGATTGCAAGATCGCAGAAGCGGACAAGGCTGGACACAACGACTACACTCAGGTCAGAAATCACACCGACTTCAACGTTAGTGATGTGTGTCATTGAATGGGCGTGGCAGATTGGATGTAGACCCAGGTTGTTGTTTTCTTGTTTCTTCTTGTTTCTTCTTCTTCTTGCTGTTGCTGGCCTCCAAATGTCAATCGGCCTTGCCGCGTGACGTTAACCATCACTTAGTTGTTTTGTGTTTTTTTTTTTTTTTTTGCCCTAACGTTAAATTTGCGGTATTAATCAAGCGAGCAGGCTGCGACCAGCTGGACGCGAAGCCGAGCCCGCGGACGCATTCGCCGCATGTTTTCTACGCCGGGCCAGTTGGCCCACCAGTTGTTGGTCTCTTCTTGGCGTCCCCCTCTCACCGTCATACCACGCTGACAACAACTGACTCGCTCCAGCTAAAGGTCCCGGCAACTCTGCCTGCCCCCCCCCCGGTTAGCAGGAAACTTGTGCAGCTGAGGAGAGACCTGCGTATAACAGCTGGTGGGATCAGGAGCCTAGAAATAGCAGCCCATCCCCAGACTGCTGCTGCTGCTGCTGCTGCTGCAGCGGACAGGGGAGGCATGGGTGTTTCCCCATTCCCTTTCATGTTGCTGTTTCATCCTCTGCTGCGGGGCTTCTCTAACTTTGTTTTTTTTACCACCAGCGAGATCCTTCAGATTCACAGGAATTACAGCAGAAAGCACAACACCAACGAGGCCTTGTCTGGCGTGAAGTTATCCAGTGCTGTCAGTTTGATCAGTGACAGGGCTGCTTCTTTAGCGTGTTATCGCAACGTGCAGGCGTGCACATTTTCTAATATTTAGGGTTAGGGTTAGGTGTTTGATCCGATTCTTTATTTCCACCAGAGCGTGGCCTGATCTCCAACCGTTGGTCTCACAGCTGGTGGGTTTTTGAGTTCAGCCTTGCAGGCAGAGAGGGAATGTGGCAACCTCCTATTGATGACTACTTGATAAATGTTTTAGCGGTGACTGTCCTATCAAACCTTCTGTCTTCTCAAAATAGCGCCCCAGAATAGTTTCATGTTGACTCACGAGAAGCACTTGCTGAAGTCAGAGCTGGGTACAAAGTTTACATTCGGACCATAAAATGTTTCTTAACCTGACTTTTTGTGTGGGTTTTTTTGTGTCTCTTTTGTGTCTGCAGGCAAAGTGTGAGATGGACAGGTATCTCTCCCCTCAGTCTCTTCCCCTTCCGCCTCCTGCAGAAAGCCAGCAGAAGTCACAGAGAGACGGTGGGTCTGTGGTGGATCACTTCTTCGCCGCTGATCACGCTGGCGCTCCCTACACCCTCAACATGAATCTATACCTCCATGACGCCGCCTACCTGAGGATGGGCTTGTGTCAGCAGGCCCCGCGGCCCCCCCAGCACCAGAACCACACGGGTCTCGCCCAGATCAAAACAGAATCCGCCTCCCCGTGTTTCTCCCCGAACCTCCAGCTGCACTGCCCCAACGCCACGTCCACCAGTAGCTGCGGCACATCTGGGCACGGCCCTGGCAGAACCGCCATGGAAGCCTCGGCCGTAAACATGACGTTGACGGGGTTACCGGACTTCACCAGTGTGTTCAACCAGTCTGGAGGCGGCGGCGATTCAGTGCCCGGAGTGTTTGTCAAACAGGAAATGTCCTCGCAGTTCGAGCAGCATGCTCTCCACCACCACGACAACAGCGGCTCGCTGTTTCAGCTACTAAACTCCGACTTGGACCATCACCATGGCAATGGTATGGAGCCTCAGCATCAGCATCAGCAGCATCATCATCATCATCATCATCATCACCATCATCAGCAGATACAGCACACTTCCACACCCACAATCCACACGCCTTTCCACGATTTGCCGGCAGCTTCTTCTGCGTCTCAACAAGAGCAGACTGCCAAGCCCGCCTACTGCAGCCTGGGTGGGGGGGCATACACGCATCCTCATGCTCAGGCGCACCCCCATTTCCTCCAGCAGCAGGCGCCCTACCTGCCGCCCTCTCCGCCGAGCTCGGAGCCCGGCAGCCCTGACAGGCAGAAGGAGCTTCTCCACACCATGTCGCCTCCTCCCTCATATGCGGCCACCATCGCCTCCAAGTTGGCAGGTAGCACCCCTGGACTGGGACCCGGCCCGGGACCGGGCAGCTTAGCCCTCCCCCTAACTACAGGTCCCACGCCGGCCTCAGGCCAAGCCGCGGGGCTTTCTCAAGCCCCTGCATCAGTCCCAGCCCAAATCCCAGCTCAGACCACCGTGCCTGCCCGCTACAACCGGAGGAACAACCCGGACTTGGAGAAACGGCGGATCCACCACTGTGATTACCCAGGTTAGAACAATAACGCAGGTCCGCCCCTGTGTATGCACGCTGATTCGTGTCACTGTGTGTGTGTGTGTGTGTGGGCGTGTTTTATTTTTACACTGCGCTGTGGTCAGGTGAACATCTGGTCACTCGCAAAACGGTCAGCTTTAAAAAATAAAAAAAATAAATCATAAAAACCCCAGCTTTCAGCTTTTTTTTTTTTTTAAATTATATGTTGTGTTTTCCCAGGCTGTGAGTCACGATATGTACTACAGCCACAGCAGAGCTCATGCTGCACTAAAATTAAAATATTTTGTCAATGGAGACCAATCACTGCCTTTCAATTAACTGTCTGGCTTAAAAAACAACTTGCATTCATTATCTCACCTCCAACGGCTCCAGCGCTCTCTGCCGTGAGCTCTCACACATTGTTGTGGCTTTAAAGTCATCACTGGTATGACTGTGGAATGAACCTGTGTGTGTGTGTGTGTGTGTGTGTTGGTTAGATAGATGTTCTCTTTAAGTCATTTGATCTTTTTCTTTTCCTCCTTACAAATTTGCATACAGACACACTTTAGTTTGCTTGTATGGATTTAACTGGCTCTCACACACACACACACACACACACACACACACGTACACGCACTGTAGCTGTACGATGTGCAGCTACTTGTAGGACATGTAATGTCAACTAGCCTGTGGCAGCGTGTAAAATAGGCTTAAGTGGAGCCTCCTGCAGCATGTAAGCACATGTCTAACTTCTTTAAAGTCAGATGAAGCAGATCCATCATATCCACACAAGGACAGATCCACACTTTACCCCAAGTGTATATCGGTCACACGGCTGCAGCTGCTCACTGTTTAGTCTTTACAATACATGACATTCTATCATTTTCCTCACGTGAAGAGAGCAAGAGTGAAGAATATCTTTCTAAATCATTCAAATTCATGATGACCCTTTTGTAATCGACATACTGTATGTAACATAATGTGCAAAAATGTTGTGTGATTCTGAACTTAAAATATCTCGACTTGCAATGTCAAATTAACAGGTGTCGTGAGCAGACGCTTTCAACAAGGCAGCATTCTGTGTGATTAGTGGCAGGCAGATGAATGTGTGTCTTTGTTAATACACCAAATGTAATCTGTTTTAATACCAAATAAGACCACTTCAGTTTTCAACACAGTCGCAAGTGCTTTTTGGAAAACTCTGAATAACAAAAACAAACCTTTTAACTATATCTCACTCCAAACAGCTTCTGTTCTTCATTAGTTCACATTTCTAGCATACCACAGCTCAGTTTATTGGGTAAATACATATCTGACACGTGAATTATTTGGATTTGGATTAAGCCTTCTGTTTGTGTTTATCTCCCCGTCTGTCGTCAGGCTGCAAGAAGGTCTACACCAAGTCGTCCCATCTGAAAGCCCACCTCAGGACTCACACGGGTAAGACATTCCTTCAATTAATTCAGCTTTCTTAAACGGGACCCGTCAAAAAACGACACTGCCCACACGTATCATGTTTCTGTATCTGCCCTGGCACCATGTTGCTAGGCAGAGTGTTGTGTTCCTGGCATGTGTGTGTAAATGTATCCTACCCCATTCCCATCCTCTGCCCAATATACTATTCCATTAAAACAGGTGGAAGTGACACACTTCTGCCAGGGGATGACTCTCAGACTATGTGGTCAGCGCTAGACTCGCGGTGCCATCTCTCTTAGGATCCCAGTGCATGTCCAGACTTCGATGTTTAAATGCTTTTAATTTGCTTTTCTGGAGGTAGCTGTGCTCATTCACTACTGTAAATATATATACAAGATGTCTGTGCCAATATCTATACATCTTATCCCTAACATCGCTTCCCTTTCACTTTCTTTCTCCTTTCACATTTAGGTTTGTACTATTAGTTTTAGATGAGCAAAGTCCATAAACAGGCACTTAGGTGTTGGGCCCCACCTCGCCCCAGCTAACAAAACAAAGTTACTGTTGATACCTACGCATTCCTCACTCATCTGGATTCACACAAATACGTGCACGCAAAACTCACCGCTGCCACTTTACAGCCCGGAATCTGTTCCACTTGTTCTGAACTGCATGTTCAGAACATCCTTGTGGGTGTGCGTTCTTTGCACTTCAGTATTGGGAACATGACACAACAATTAAATCTGGCGTTGTTCCTGCTGCAGACTGATTGTGGTTATTTCAGTTATTACAGACCACAAGATGAGAGCACGGCGTGTAAAGAGGGATGTAGCAGCGCCTTTCATATCCTCGCTGCTTTTTTTCACCCCCTTTTTTTTCTTTTCTTTTTCTTATCGCTTTCAATCATCCAATCACCCTCTTTTCTGCCTTGTGCCATCCTCCCACCTTCCCCCCTTATTTCTATCTCGTCTGTTACTCATTCTGCTTTTCTTATTCAGCTGCTTGAATGCACACTTACGCACTCACACACACACACACCTGTCAGTAATCTGTATGAGATGATTCCTAATGCGTTTGGGTCCCCGTGGGAGTTCCCACTCTAATCTCCATCAACATCCATTACCCTGATTGTTTGTGTGTGTGTCTGTCTGTGTGTGCACATGGGCGCGAGTGTATTGTGAAAACGGATCACTCCTCTCAGTTCACTCTTTTTTTTATTTATCTCCAGCAGCTTTTCATTGTCTCTCCTCATTGTGCTCAGTTTCAGGTGTGGTGGCCCTCTGGTTAATTTCGTGACAGGTTTACTGAGTCTGTGTTAGCGACGCTGCAGAGCTTGTTTTTGAAGGGTTGGTTCAAACAAAATACAAAGAAAACACATTTTCTCACTTAACCTTTAGTGGTATCCAGCATGCAGATAGTTGTTATTTGTCCAGGTTTTGAGGTGCACATCGCAGAGATTTCTGCTCCAATTTAATGGAGGTGAATGGAATTATGTTTATGGTGCATAGACTTCTTTGTTTATATCATAACCATTGTCTGTCAACAATTCCTTTTGATAGAAGTAGTTCCAATGGAAAGGGTACATAGCGATGCCTGTAGTAATTGTTTCTTGAAAGACATACTGTTGTTGAATTATTATTATTATTCAGCCCACACATTTCTCACTCTGTTTTTTTTAAGAATTCTAAAAATGTAACGCTCCTGATTCTCAAAACCTGAACCAATAAAACCAAAAACACCTGCGTGGATAGATACCACCACAGTATGAAAATGTGTCGGGTGTTTTTTTTTGTCATTTGGGTGAACAAACCCTTTAAGCCCACCTTCGGGCCGGTGCTGCTGTGGCTGAAGAAGACAGGTCGCACTAGTTTTACAAAGTGCCCGAGGCTGCAGCTTAGGATTACTGTAATGGCAGAGTGACAGAGAAACTACATGAACTACATTCATCAAAGAAAAACGCACCGACTCAAAGGCAGAGAAAACAGAGCAGTCGTCCGTGGGAAACTTGCGCTTGTGCTGTAAATGTTGTGAGACAACTGGATTTTTCAGTAAAGCCTGTTTTCCCAGTTCCTCCACCCAGCTGTATGAATCATACAACTCAGAGAAAATAGCATCTGTTTTTATGATCGTCAGTGTCATCAGCGTTATGAGAACTTATGATCACATACTGACACATCTCCGCTCTGTCATAGAGTGCTGGAGGTCGTGTGATCGATTGGGCAAGAACTGCAGCCCTGTTCTGCTGTTAGCTCGTGTTTTTCAGGGTTGGGCTGCACTCATTCTGATCTTTCTCTTTTCTCCTCCGTCCCGCAGGGGAGAAGCCGTACAGGTGTACGTGGGACAGCTGCGACTGGCGCTTCGCCCGTTCGGACGAGCTGACGCGCCATTTCCGGAAGCACACAGGCGCCAAACCCTTCCAGTGCGGCGTCTGCTCGCGCTCCTTTTCCCGATCCGACCACCTCGCCCTGCACATGAAGAGACACCAGAACTAGCAGCATTTACACAGACACACACACACACACACACACTCTACAAATACACAAGCACTATCTTTGACACACATAAAACACTCACTCCATCTCCCACAATATTACAAGCTGCCTTAAGCAGAGCAACTTTCCCTGACACCACAGCTCCTGCTGGTGCTGCCATCATGTGCGAGAGCGGCACGTTAGCCTACCAAACGTGTTGCTCCTGAACCCAGAGTGGGACAGTTTGGAGGTTGTAAAGTAGAAAAGGTAATGGCCAGATGAAGTTCCTGGTCCATTAAGCTTCAGATATTCTTGATAAAGATGTCTGTGGACAAATACAAAGAAGAGAAATAATAACAAAAAAGAAAATGGTAGCTCCAAAATATGTCTCCAGTCCATTTGGACTCTTGTGTGTGACTGGACTGAAAGCACTTACCACTCAAAACTTGTACATCTTTTGTCTCTGTTCTAACATAGAAGCCTTTTGTTTGCAAAACTAGTCAAGCCAAATCTTTGTTTACTCATTGGTTTATAGTTTGTTTATATAACTGGAATATCCAAATTAGTTTTTACCAAATCCTTCGGTTTGCACTAGAATTGGTAATCTAAGTCTCAGCCTTCATTGGCATCTCATTCACTACTGGAACGATTATTATCACTACTGGACTGAATCTCTGTGAATGCCACACAAATCATAGCAGTTGAGATATTAAAAATTGAAGGCATTTATACTCAGGAGAGAGGGAAGATAGTGCCGGAAAAAGGAGGGAGGGGTGGAGATGGAGAGGGAGAGAGAGAGATTTTAGATTTTAGAGAGAGGAGATCTGAGAAACACAGGGAGGCGGATGGTTACTAAAGAGCCGCAATTAGCTGATGAATTATTCATGTTGTCATTCGATGGATTTCCAACCAGATGTAAGCAGAGCCCTTAGACATGTCCCAGAATGCATTCAGTTAAAACAGAATTGACTGTATTTGATGCACAAGCTTGAATTAAGCGTCTTCAAAACCCAGTTACTGCGCATCTGTGTCATCCAGCGTTTTACTTCTTTCAAGTGTTTTAACCAAAGGATCATCTTCATCATCAACAACACCTTATTAAGTGCCTCCTCCTCTGGTGTATGTGCGTTTGTTCAGTGGTAGCAGAGCTGTGATCAATGTAGACAGTCCTTTTAAACACATGGTGCTGTTTTAATTTCTTGATCTATTGAATCTCTAGACTCAGTCTGGGAGTTAACAAAAGTACGTTTCTTTTAAATGACCCGGTTACCCATCATTCATAGTAATTAAACAGCTGGGCTCAGGCCACTTCACGGACATCCTGATATAATGTTGAACTTTTTATAAAATTAAAACTGACAGTCCTTTCTCCGAGGGTTCCTACTCTGTAACTAACTTGCAATTTGGCTCTATCAGTCAGTCGAACATGGACACGCGTTTTGTTAAAGGAAAGGTTCACGTTGTCTTCTTAAAACAATACCCACATTCCCATGTGTACACTGGAAGAGTTATTGGTCGCTGTGCAAGTGTTCCTCTCGTACATTCTGGTCATAAAGAGATCATTTTTTCATATTAGTGACAAGAGACAAAATCATCTGTCCTAATAAGTTAATTTAGTATGGGCATCTTTCAGAGTTCGTCAGTGAAAAACTCCCTTTTTGTGCTTCAGCGGACGGTGCTTCCATGTTGAGTTGCGGTGAGGAATGTCGTACTTAAAAGACAGTAACTTTGGAAGATGTGATTTTTATTATTGGCTTAAAGTAACTTTGGTTGAACTTTGGAAGCCATTTTTCCACAGAACAAGGATTCTGCCCACCCCTGCACTGAAATCGCTTGGGAGATTGATCTCGTCACAGTCGGTATGGAGCAGAGGAACACTTGCACCAACCAGAAACGCTTTAGAATGGACATGTGGACGTGAGAGTATTGTTTTCAGACAGACTCTGAAAAACTGTGACCCCCATCCTCTAATGTGACTTGAGTGTCTGTTTTGACAGTGTGATTTAGCCTGCGCCTATAACTGTATTTGTTCTTTCACTGCAGGTAGCATAAAGATAATATAGCACTGTAATGTATCATGGTAAATCTGACTATTTATTTGATTGTGTAGAAGTGGGGGTTGTATCGCATCAACCGTCTTTCTCCCCAGAAAAAATGCCTTAATGTAAATATATGCACTGTAAATAACTATTGATTTTTTGTGTTTTTTTTTTTCTTTTGTTATTACTTTGTAAACAAAAGGGCAAATAGAGGAAAGTGCCCTGCATCCAAAAACATTTGAGCCTTTTTTTTTTTTCTCTGGTTTTGTTTCCTTGTCAAAGATATTTTGATGCCATTGTTTTATATATTGTCCTTCCAACAACTTATTTTGTAGATTTGTTTTCTTCCTAGGTAAACGTTCCAAAGAAAAAAAGTTGTTTTTCTTCAACTGAGTGAAGCCGATCCTAATAAAGTCAACTGACACTTTTACAGATGCGCTCTTGTACTGAAATGAATCGGGAGATTTCTCCTTTTCACCTGCTAACAGTGACACAATGTCAGGGCTTAGATGTGGCAGCGATCAAAGTATGTGGTACGTGTAGTTTTCTGTCCACGAGGTAAGTAAGCCGTGCTGTGCAGAAAGCGTGGCGTCTGTGGGACATTGAAACGGGCCCTGTCGAGGCCTGAATGAAACGAATGAGGCATAGCTGCGCTTTTCCAAATCTAAACATGGTTTCTGTGGAGGTGATAAAAGTTGGGTTTCATCAGAAGGAGATGTGGAGGAGGCGAGGCGATGTCCTCCGGGACCTGCAAGTAACCTGCGGCACCCTTGCTGATCAACTAACAATGGGCCTTTGATGTCCCAGCGAGAGACAATGGACAAGAAAATAAATTTGACCACCACTCGGGGACCGGAGGGGAATCCCACTGCATTGAAATGACCGTACAAACACGTGCGCGCGCACACACACACACACGCACACCATATGTTCTTGATTTAAGTCATAAATGTGACCCATGGTCTCTGTTGTAATCTACCTCAGATGCCAGAAAAGAGGGAGTTGGAGGGGAGAGAGTGAAAGAAGTGAAATGCAGAACAATCTAAACAAAAGAATCTCTGGGGAGACCCAATCAACCACTTCCGTCCTCCTACGTCTCCTCTCATTCTCCTCCTCCGCTCTTCTTATTTAATTTCATTTTCTCTCTCTCTTTCTCTCTCTCTCTCTTTCTCTTTGTCTTTCCATGCACCGTATCCCCCTCTCCTCCCCGGTGGAGAGTATTGTATGAAAGTCCAGGGGCGCTGCTCCGTGGGTCAGAGTGGAGACTGTTCTCATAACCTGCCCCGCGCCTCATCTTGCCTCCTTTTTTAATCATGCCCTTCGTCTCCCTTTTGTCCTCCCTGCTCTTGTCTTTTCTGCCACCTCAAACTCGAGAGGAGAACTTTTATTTCAGACGATCCCTTCTTTCTTTTCTTATCTTGATTCCTTCTTTACCAAATGATACAGAATCAGTGGAAATGTGGTGTTGCAGGTGTATTTCTGAGTGTGTGAATATTAAAAAGTTAAGATGACTGTTACACACACACACACACACACACACAGTGGTGATGAGTGAGTGGGAGCTACCGGTTCATGTTTTGGATCAACTAAATTAATGTCGCACATCTGGAAGAAGGCTCCTGCCTGCTCCACCCTCTGCTGTGCTGCGTTGGTGTGATTCCCAGTTTCCCTTTGTGTGTGTGTGTGTGTGTGTATAGGTATAATGTTTCCAGTGCTCCTCTCTTGGAACAGACCACCCACTCAGAAGACCAACAGTACGACCACGGGGATCCTGAACAGACACACACACACACACACGAATGCAACTCTTTCCAAGATCAACCCTTCCCAATATTCTCAGAATAGAACATGTTGTTATCAGAGATTGAAGAGATACCAGAACAGCTGACATGCTATCACAAAGTTAAAGATAATATCTGAAATAGAGGAGGACTTCACTCTGAGACGTTACGTTCATTTTTAAAAATGTTGCCTCAGGTGAACTGCTCAGTAGTTAGAAAATGTTCGAGGTTCTCATCGTGGCTGCGGATCCAGACTAGCGGTTCTCCGTAGAGGATTATATATTAAAGTCCTTTATAGAGTTGCTGTGAAGACACACACACCAGAGGGTAAAGAAAACCTAAAAGTTGCATTTGAAGTTCACGTACAGGATTGTTTGGTAGCAATTTCCTACCCATCATACCCTTCGCTCTAACGGGGCAGCCTGAGCACCACGGCTGTGGCTCAGCCGGTGTAGGGCGGTTTGTCCTCTGTTTGCAGAGTTGGTAGTTTGATCTCTGGCTCCCCAAACCAAACTGCTCCCGATGGTCAGACCAGCACCTTGCATGGCTCTCTCTCTCTCTCTCTCTCTCTCTCTCTCTCTGTGTGTGAATGGGTGATTTAGAGGCAAACAGTGAAGCACTTTGGATAAAAGCGCTACATAACTGCAGCCACTTTATCGTTTCACTCAGCTAAACATTAGTCTCAGCTTTAGATGAATTATTAACTTGGCGAATTGGGCAGCTGGTACCTGGGCCCCAGACCCCCAGAGGCCCCAGGATAACTTACTTTGTGGTTTGATTAATTGCAAATGTGTTTGGCAGTGTGCACCACTACACCAAATGCATAGTAAAATGATAAGGTTTCACCTAATCATAATCCTTTCTTATAGAGGGCCCCCTGTGTCAAACTCTAGTTTCACTGCAACCCTCTAACAAGCAGCAGACAACTGTTGGACTGGTCACTACAAACTAATGATGTGTGGGATTTTAAACCCACATAACTTTATTGTAACTTCTAGTGGAGACCCCAACGTTTCCATGGATACCAAACACGTCAGGCTGAAATTTGAATCTTGGGCCTAAGTATTTTACTCATTGTAAACATCATATATCTGATACAGTCACACGGTGTGGAATAAGGTGATATTTCCAAAGGGGAAAACTGGGGAAAATTGACTTCCTTAATGATTCTCTTTAATATATTATGCTTACGTGGTTCATATTTCCTATTATATTCGTGTTGAACTTATTGGCACGCAGCAATCCTCATCGGGCCGGTTTGCATTCCAGCATAGGAGCACAGCTTGGTTTGTGGGGCTCAAGACAATTTAAAATGAAGCTGCCTTATGTAGTCTGCCATGTGCTCTGTACCTTATTTTGTAACTGCAACAGGATACATATGCACAATGCGCACAGAGTGGAAGGAAGAGGCCTGGTCCTAGACCTCTATAGAACTCATTGACAACAACTGAGTAAATGAGAGCTATGTAGGCAAAATGAAGCTGGACAACAAGCACGGATGAGATTGAAACAGCTATATGGGTTGTTATTAGTATTAGTAATAGTAATACAAATTCTTGTATAGTTTATTTTTGCCCCCCAACAGGTTGATCCTTACCTGACATCAACATCGTCATGTGGAGGCGACAGCTGATGATAAACACAGAATCAACACTTCTTCACCGATGGTACAGTAGATCAAAAGGGTCAGCGGGCAGTACTATGGCTGAAATACACTCTTTTTAATGGCTGTAGTGATTTCATATTCTCATCTCAAACACTTGCAATAATGACCTGGACAGCAAAATATTCCTGTGCAGTCTCAGCTGCTGCTCTAAAGGGTGAAGTCTTGTTTTACTCACAACCACAAGCCCTTTTATTAATTCAGTTTCTCAAGTTAATTTTCTTTGTCACTGCCTCACCATGTGAAACAGAAAAACCTGGTATCGGTTGTCAATGAGTTTTAACATCACTCTGCAGTGACTAATAAGATAAAGCTGATAAATCCTACAAACCATAAATCAACGTAACGTGCGGATCATGCACAGTTCCTGATAGGGCGCTATTCAGAGAAGCTTTCTGGTAATAACTGAACTATTTGCAGAAATCTCTCATGATAGCCTTGAGCAACCCTAAGCTACAACAGTCATTTCCCCCAGTGTTAGTTTCTTTGCACATAAAAGGAGTTCAAAGGACAAACACATTAGGCTTTCCTATGTATCAGGCAAATATCTTTGTACCTGCTAAACCCTCAGGGTGACACCCTGGGCAGACCTTCAGAATATACAACAAAACCCTTTTGCGTTCACAACGTGGAAGTGGAGCTGTTTCTATGAAATCTTATCGTGATTTGTGAAAAGAGCAATAGATCCATATACGTAAACCAAATCAAAGCTGTTTGCTCACCGTTTACTCCTAGATTACGGGTCTGTACTGAACTCCTCCCTGTTCAAATAGCTAATTCTAATAGCTTTTTCCTCGTCTTGTTTTATGGTTTTTGTAGATTAGAGGCGATGAAGCACATGTGGTTGCCTGTCTTACAACTGGAAGCTCACAGGTTCAGACCAACGTGATGGTCAGCTGTATATGTGAGGCCGTCATTCAAATCACCAATTACAAATCTGGACCAAAATGTCACCCTCTACTGCATGAATTGTGTTTTTTTTAGGGGAAATGTTTTTGAGGAATCTGATGATAAAAACAAACAACTTATGCAATGGAAAAAAAATTATGGTAACATGTTTCTTTATATAATTATATCATATTTTTTCCAAATATATTTTATGAACCACAGTCTTTTTTTTCTGGTTTCTAAATCTGTGTTGAACCTCAAGAAGTCATGAAACAGAGATTACTGTTTCATGACTGTACTACGGTCCACCCTAAATTACACCAGTGAGTATTAGCAGAGAGAAAAAACATTGACCAGGGTCATCATTTTACATCTTCATCTCTGAGCATGGTATCCTCCCATCAAGTGCCCTAACTGTACAGCAACAATGGAAAACCATAAAAATAAGTTCAAGTTGACTTCATTCAAAAGTGTTAAATAGACAAATTGATCTTGACCTTTGTAGGCACATGTGGCTCTGCCTAAATCAGAAATCTGAAAGTGTGTTCCCACCCCAGCATGCAACATTATACCCACTTCAGTAACACTTAATCAGATATTTCAACGTGTAAAGCATCAAATATTTATAAATGGGAGTGTTTGAGGTTCAAAAAGACTCGGTTGACTGAGGGAAATAATATTCATTAGAGGGTCGATGACTTGTCAGTATGATATTGATGACTAAAACTTACAGGCTTACCTGACCTGAGGTCTCGTGATTGTTTCAGGGTGTTTTTTTTTTTGTTCTGTTTAATGTAAATGTTCATGGGGAAACCTTCAGTTCTTGTCATAACAACATCCCCCAGTACAGACACTTATAAAATACAATGGGGTCATTATTAAGCTCATTCTTTGGAAGACGAACTTAACTTCAACATTTAAAGTCCCAAGGAGACAGCACTGTTGTGATTATCTAACATTCATAATTTGACATCGCCTGAGTTTAAAACGTTAAGGTCGGGCAGGACACAAATCAGGCATTATTCACAATTATGCACCAAAGAGATATTAGGGGAAAAACTGAGGTAGTTATATGTAATGGGAAAGGTGGAAGGTCAGGGTTTAAAAAAAAAGAAGAAGATTTTTTTTAGAACTGGGAGGTTTTAATTTTTTTCCAGGA